>JAECMU010198928.1:0-19120 GCA_016106625.1 Dracogyra subfuscus
ATACACATACACACACACACACACATACACACACATACACACACACACATACACACACATACACACACATATACAAAAAGCCAAATTTCTACCTTTAGTCTCTTTGTACTGCATTATATATTGCAAGTCAAGCAGCATATCTTGGCTGTTCTAGCATTTGTTCTTCACCCTTGTAAGATTTAATATGTATAATTTAATGGTACTTTGTAAAGAATCATTTGTATTTATACTGGATTTCTTTTTTAATTTTTATTTGAGTTGGAATGAGTTTAAAACTTAATAACATTTTTTATATGAATTATAAATTTATTCATTATGAAGTTAAAGCCAATTCATCGATTTTCGTTTGACGCAATAATATACGGTGATCACATGGTTATTATTCAACAACAAAAAAACATTCGTTTTGATTTTGTTTGTGCAGATAAATTCCAATGCAATAAATGGAAGGCTAGTTGAATTTGAGAAGAGCCAGTAAGATTTGTCTTCAACTGGCCCTGCTGGCGACCATGGTTTTCATGTTAATTTTCAACCCTGAAAACAGTGTGACAACAGGAAACACATTGTACGCACAGCTCTGATATTCTACACAATAGGGCCTCAACTAGTCCAAACTATTGTACTCGAATACTCGAAGGCCAAACTCGACATTTACACTAGACTAAGGAATAAAGTAAAATAGCATTATGCATCCTAATTCCAGCGCTGAACTTGGATGCCAAATCATGTCATCGTATTACATTCAGAAACCAATGTATATGTTCAGTGTTTTGACGGATGACTAAATTAAAAGAGAAACTAAAGCATGATCATATAATTATTGTGTAACTTATATTGTTCATTATCTATTGGCCTACATTTTCCATTGTATTATAGTTAATCATTTGTTAGACTCGACCCGTGCCTGAGTACTCGTGGAAACCCTAGCTCTATAGGTCGTTTTGCAATACTATCACATGTGTATATATTCCATTGAACTCTTAACCTGTGCAACCTTATGTTTTCTAAACTAGTCTTGGGTGTGGCAGTCATCCAATGGGCGGTGTAAGAGTTATGATATATCATATTACGTACATATCTGGGAATGGTTGTCCTTCTAAGGACGGCCAAATGATACTGAATCATGGAAGAAATCACGACTTTGACTAAAGTTCTCTCGACTCTTTCCTTAAGTCCACTCTTTCCTTTTGTTGTTTAGTTTCACTAGTGAAAGGGTCAGGAACGCTATCTTGGGCATGCATCATGTGCTTGGGTTGTGTATCTATGGCAGTGAGTTAATGGTTTCTTGTTAGTGCTTTATTGATGTAGCTACTAATATGAGTTTTTGATGGGAGCCGATATCATGATGCGAACCTAGTACATACTAGGTCAATCACTTGATCACTACGCCACAGAGGACCGTACATTCTCTGTTCTGTTGATCAATGATATATATATATTAATAATTCCTATGTGTCAAAGGTCGCAATATGTACTGTCATGTCTGTGAGATGGTGCATATAAAAGAACCCTTGCTACTAATTAAACCGACAGCACATCAGGCGAGTGTTTTACCAACGGATAACGCCCCACCCCGAAGTATCTCTAATGCAAAAGACAAACATAACTACAATTTAATGAAGTTACGGTAGTCTTCTGTAACAATACTTAATAAAATTATATTTAGGTAACTCTCTCTCTCTCTCTCTCTCTCTCTCTCTCTCTCTCTCTCTCTCTCTCTCTCTCTCTCTCTCTCTCTCTCTCTTATGTTTGTGAGCGTATATATATGTAACAATACATGCACGTTGTAACAATTTACTTCAATCATACAGGTATCCTCCAGTGACCTTGATGGAAATGATTTAATCAAAATATGCACCTGGACGAGGAACGTGAAAATGTATCTGCAAAGTAGTCCTAAAATTCATAATAAGACTATGAACTCCAGACTATGAACATGGATCAACCAAGTCATCCAGCGGATCAACTCCAGGCTGTGCACATGGATCAGAAAAGTCATCCAGTAGTTTAACTCCAGACTATGAACACAGATCAGCCAAGTCATCCAGAGGATCAACTCCAGGCTGTGAACATGGATCAGCCAAGTCATCCAGAGGATCATCTCCGGACTATGAACATGGATCAGCCAAGTCATCCAGAGGATCAACTCCAGACTATGAACATGGATCAGCCAAGTCATCCAGAGGATCAACTCCAGACTATGAACATGGATCAGCCAAGTCATCCAGAGGACCAACTCCAGACTATGAACATGGATCTGATATACAAATACGAATGCCAGGAGATAAATACGTGTCATTTATAGAAAAAGTTGTCAAAGACTGTGATGAATTTTATCCAGATTGTGACAAAAAGACATATTGCGTTCCACCCATGACCATTAACTCAAAAAGAGTTACAAAAATGTCAGATGATGAATATAGTGTCATTAAAGATAGAAATGTGGAGAACGATAAAGGGCAACATATAGTGTTAGAGACATGCAATTCACTTAAGGATTTAAAATGCATAGATGGTAAAGAGCAGCCAATGTTTATAATATCTAACTATGAATTTGAAAATTATTTGAAAGAGTTAAAAACTAAACCTTTCCTGGGAGCTAATAGTTTGCCCTTGAAAACAGGCGAACACGATATTCTTCTTCTACATTTACAGCATGGAGCAGTATTTATACAAGTGAAAGCAGTTGAAGAATGTAAACCTGAAGCCAGTAAACAAAAACGTGATAACCGCAATAAAATGATACGTACACGTGTGGAAGAGGGGCTCAGACAGCTGGACAGAGATGTTAAAATGTTTAATCACATCACGAAGGATCTTGACTTAAACATTCCTGTAACCAAAGTGTTAGCTTTGCCTAATATCAGTAAAGAATACATATCAAAGCTAACCACCACAGTGCAGTTGCTGAAGTGTCATCTGGGAGAAAAGGCACTTGATGTATGCCTTTTTCGTGAACATATTAACATTGACAGCGCAAATGGAGCTGAAAATGAGAGCAAACGGGATAACTTACTGGAATGGGGGAAATGTAACATCATCTGTAAGCCAGGTTTTTGTAATGCAAATGAGTACAAGCAAGTGATTGGAAGATATGTTGGACTCATGTCCACAGTACAAGTGAGAACATTTGGAGATGCAGTTGCTGAGGAAGGGTATCAGAACATGAGGATCATTCTCACACCAGAACAACAAACAATTCTACATTCAAATGAGAGAAAGGTATATATTCAAGGGACGTTTGGTACAGGTAAAACAATTCTTCTGATTCTTAAAGCCAGGCAGTTGATAAAAAAAAGGACAAGTCGTATTACTGGCATGTGGAAGATCAACAAAAGTATTAACATATCTTGTTGCATGTGTCAAAGCTGACTTGACTGAAGAACAGAAACAGCTGGTCCATTACATCACAGATTACAAAACACTCCACACACTGAATTCATTAGAACAGTACAATATTTTTGTTGATGAGTGCAATATTTCTACAGTTTGTTATGTAATGGACTATTGTTGCAAAAACACCAAACTGTGTTGGTTGGCTGGAAGATATGTCCCTAACATAAAAGAATTAATTGTGAAACAGCTTAGCAAGGTATTACGATTACCTGATACAGTAAAAGCTGTTTGTGATAAGCTAGATGAAGATATGCTGTGCGATTTTATGAAATCAAATGCGTTTCCTGTTATCAATCATTCATGCCATGAGAAACCTGAAGTCTTAAAGACCAGTGGAAATGAAGATTTGTTTGACGGAAGTACTATTTGGAGATGTATGCAGTGCTGGAAACAGATCATAGACGTTTTCATGCAGTTTAGGTTAATAAAAAGAAACCCAGCAAAATACAACCCTCAAACCATTCCCACAACAGGTACAGGTCCAAGTCCAAGTGGAGAACCTAAAAAAAGGAAATGTAACCAGTGTAAGACATCACCAAAGGAATTGGACATCATCACTGGACCCACAAACCCGCTAGCATGGTCAGATGTTGCCATTCTTATTCCTCACAGCAGCTTTATTACTATCAAAGATATTCAAGCAATTGACCAAATATCTCTTAAATATAGGATACCACTGAATTACTCTCTTCTTAGAGGCTGTGAAACTGTAGAAGACAATGATGACTCAAAACGATGGACAGATAGTGATGATGAGAATATTGTACTGGGGAAGAGAAATGAAATTGTTATTTGTCCAGTTTCTCAGTTTCTCGGACTAGAGAGAAAAATTGTCATAGCAGCTGGGTTGGAAACTGTCAGCAGCAATAGGGAAATGTCAGACTGGACCTCAGTGGTTGATGAGACAAACATATTAACTCCCTGTCACTTACCCAGTGTTCTGTCTAATCTGGAGGATTATCATCTACTTCCAGATATACTGGATCCCCGTACTGTCCTTTCACAACTATTGCTGTTGTTAGCAGATACCTATACAGGTGATACTTGTAGTAATGCCAGTAACAATACATCATGTACAATACACGTTCATCAGTCATGTTTCTTGAAACTCATGGTCATCATTGCCGATATGGGATTTTTCAGCAAGTACAAGCAGAAAGTTGAGAAACTTCTAGAATCCTGCTTCCCAAATCAGATTCATCATAAAATTAAAAACTCACTAACAGTGTTTACAGAGAATAGTCCGCAGACAACACAAACCGAGTTTGTTTCCAAATCAGATCTACCAGATTTCATGAAGAACTTAGAACGTTGTACATACAAGAAACTGCAGGTAGATTCGAAATATTTCCCTTCAATCATTAAAGGTTGCACTGTTGTCTCCAATATAGTGGCTGCATTTCTATCCAATGGGTTACAGAAAGACATTTGCACAGATTTTCTTAACATGGAATCTTTCCATTGTGCAATATCGAGAAGTACATCACAAGTGTATATTTGGAGTTAGATGTGACCTTTGTGAAACTATTGAAGCAATTGATCAAATATCTCTTAAATAGTGTATATCACTGAACTACTTTCTTCTTAGAGACTGTCAAACTGTAGAAAACATTCCTGACTGAAAACGATGGACAGAGAGTGAACATTGTTTTTTGTCATTTCTCAGTTTCCTGGACTAGAGAGAAAAATTGTCGTAGCAGCAGTGTTCTGTCTAATTTGGAGGTTTATCACCTACATTCAGATATACTGGAACCCTGTTCTCTCCTTTCACAACTATTCTTGTTGTTAGCAGATACCTATACAGGTGATAGTGATGCCAATAGCAATACATTATGTACAGTAAACGTTGATCAGTCATGTGTCTTGAAACGCATGGCCATCATTGCAGATATGGGAGTTTTCATCAAGTACAATTACAGTTCCCAAATCAGATTCCTAATTCAATTATTAACCCGCTAACAGTACTGGCAGAGAATAGCCTGCAGACAACACAAACAAAGTTTGATTCAGATCTACCACCAGAATTAATCTTCTCATCTGAATCAGATTTGATGAAGTACTTAGAATGCTGTACATACAAGAAACTACCAGCAGATTCCAAGCATTTCTCCTTGATCATTAAAGGTTTCACTGCTGTCTTCAATGTAGTGGCGGCTTTTCTATCCAAAGGGTTACATAAAAGTCTTTTGCACAAACTTTCTCAAAATGGAATCTTTCCATTCTGTAGTATCGAGAAGTACATCACAAGTGTTTGTTTGGAGTAAGATGTGACCTGTAGATATCTCAACGATGAATGTTCATTTAACCAGACCTCGTCACATTGGCCAATCAGCAACAGTCGTGATTTAAGCTTATTTTTATTGGCTAAGTTAATAACCTTTTTATAATAGTGTATCTATATGCAACATGCTTATCATTGAAGTCATTTCATATGTTTATATTATAATATGATTAGGTGAATACGTTTTTATATTTTTAAAATATACTTTAAAAAATAATTATTATCATTGATTTTAATGTAATTATACATAGTGGTAGCAATATATGTAGTGATAATTAAACTTTCTTATGCATACGGGATCATCTGCAATGTTTAATTCAGAAACAGTTTTACAGCTTTTTTTTATATGGATACAAACTTGGTCTTCTATGAACAATGTAAGCAGCTGGTGTTTTGCCATTTTCTAAAATAAGTCAGTGATGAATACCCTAATGTTAGCTGTCATACTGTATTTTGGCCATGCTTATACACGTTCGTGATTTTGGTGAATACAAAACTTAATTGAATGCGTGTCTTGGTGACATGTATCACACATGGAGCAGATATTGTACATTGATGAACACTGGTTGTCATAACCGTTTTCAAAGGAATCAGCGAGTGCATGCTGGTTTAACAGTTAAATATGTGTGTGTTCTTGAATTGTGTTGAATGAAGAGGGGTCCGAATTGGAAAAGGAATACTTACAAGTAAAAGACTCCTTGAATAAAGTTATGTTGCAAAACTATTTAGAAGTATTCGATGGTAGACAAGGCATTTTCAAAGAATGTCAAAGTTCGTTATCAGTGATATCAAAGTGTGCACGCTACACAGAAACAGCGTTGAAACAGTTACATACACTAACAATTTCCAGTGAGGAAGAAGATTTTGCCAAACTGTTTACTGTTGTCAGTGCTCAAATAAACTTTCTTCAGAGTGAGTATGCAGGTCTTTTAGTGAAGAGAAGGTTTGATGGAGAAACATCCAGTTTATTTAAACGTTTGGAGAAAAAATCGTCTGCTTTGTCTGGACAGTGTTTTGACAGTGCTACTCAATATCGACCATACAGAGGCCCCTATACATACAGAGGTCGTTCTCGTGGATACTTTTTAAGATGTGGTTTGGGGTTTACAAGACCTTCAGATGCTTTCGACCATTTCACAGCGCATAATTAAAGGCTGATGAGACTTCATTACCCAAATGTTGGAAATTCAGATGGTCAAGACTAGGATTCATCGTTGGTTAAGTGTTTCGGTAATCTTCCAGACAACGTAGAGTTTTGGAAAACATTTGGTCTGAATGAAACACTTATCATTTGGTTGAATGATGGCATAACTTTACCATTCAGTAAGCCAGTTGACTATTATAAACTGAATCGCAGGTGTTTTTCTCAGAAGGAACATGATTTTTTTGGATTCTGAGAATTTCCGAATTACTTAACCTCAAGGTGATCGAGAAAACTAATACTAAAAATTGTGGTTCACCTTTACATGTTGTTCCAAAAACGAACAAGTCTTACAGACTTATCATTGATTTAAGGCACATAAACGATATGAGGACATTGAAATTGTTCTACAAAACATTTCCGCAGATGACTTTGGACATAAAAAATGGATCCTACCATGTTCCTATAAATGTGAATTATAGAGATAACCTCTTTTTTACATGGAATAATATCACGTACCATTTTACTGCTTTACCATTTGGCTTGTCAATAAGTCCCTATTATGTTTGCAAACTTACTAGGTGTGTTGTAACATATCTACCGGAGAACTTGTTGCCTGTTTCTGCTTATGTTGATGATTTTATTCTAAGTAGCAAATCCATCAGTGTTGAAAAGAGGTTTTGTTAATGGCTTTGTCCCGGTTGGGATTTGTTGTTAATTTTGATAAATCTAATTTGGTTCCTAGTACATCCAAGGAATATATAGGCTGTATAGTCTCTACTAAAAATGGTGATGATAATGTGTGGATATGTATTCCTAAGCCCCGTATCCAAAAACTTAAACACAACATTACTAGAGCTTTATGTAAGAAATACATTTGTGCTCGTGGCCTCGCTCGTACTACAGGTCAATGCATTTCTATGGTCAAAGCAATTTTGCCGGCAAAGCTTATGTTACGAAATGCGTATAGTTTGCTTTCGTCTAGGTCAGAATGGACCAACAAACTTCTTTTAGACAGTGGTACCATTTTGGATCTGAAATGGTTTTTCAAGGCTCTGAATTCGTGGATAATTGACTGTCCAGTACAAATATGTGGATATCCAGGTAATAACCGATGCAAGCTCAATAGCCTGGGGTGTCAAGTCAAGTCAAGTCAAAAATGTTTAACGTGCACATTCAGAGCAAGCTGTTATAGCGCACGTCTGTCATGGGCACACGCCTCAGCTATCTGAGATGTCTGTCCAGGACAGAATATTAGTTGTTAGACAGAAAAGAAAAAAAGAGGGTGTAGTGGTCATACACCTACCCATTGAGTTGTTACACTCGCTCTGGGTGGGAGCCGGCACTGGGTTAAACCCCGTACCTACCAGCCTGTAGTCGATGGCTTGACCACTGCACCACCGAGGCCGGTTGGCCGACCGAAGTCAGACGGCCTGGGGTGGCCATGTGCCTTCAAATCAGTTGATTGCCCAGGGATTCTGGAAAACCAGGATTGCTCATCAACCTTCAAATATGCGAGAAATAATGGCTGTTCTTTTGACCATGCATTCGTTCCTACCATTTCTGGAAGACAAGTGTGTTCAGTTCCTATCAGATAACATAACAACAGTGGCTTATATAAAGTTTCAAGGTGGTTCAAGTTCTCAAGTAACCAAGGTGGGCAAGGCAATTTGGAGTTTAGCTCTCACAAACAACATTTCTATTCAAGCTAGATTTTTGGCTGGGAGAGACAATTTTCTGTGGTGTTATTTAGACAGTTTATGGGGTCCACATACAATAGACCGGTTTGCTACACTGTTGAACACTCAGACTCTGATATACAACAGTCGGTTCATGGACCCATTTCCTTCAGGGATCGATGCGCTAGCACAAAACAATTGGAAAGTTCACAACAATTATGTGAATCCTCCGTTCCGTCTCCTACCTCAGGTATTGAACACAATTGTGTCACAAAGGCGACAGCAATAGTAATTGCCCCATGGTGGCCAGGACAACCATGGGCCCAAAAACTTCGCAAGCTGTGCGTTCTGCCTCCAATTCGATTACCGCGAAACAGTTTATGGCACACTCCGGTAATTTCTATGCCCGAACCGAGCAAAAACCCAAGATGGACAATTTATGCTTGGAAAATTTGTGGAGAAATCGAGTGACTGGTCAACAATGGTCTAATCGTGCTACCACTCAGGTGCGTTTTCATTGGGAAAACTTTACGTTAAATTTACATAACTGTTTGATTGTTCGTTTTAGATTGTTCTGTGATGCTAAACAGATTTCTATATAGAGTTAGTTAGTCATTTAGCAGATTTTTTTTATGTGAGGTTGCAGATGCTACAGATAGACCAGCTTCTGTACTCCGGACTATGTCTGCTGCCATTTCATGTTTATACTCTTGTTTAGGCTTGCCGACACCGATCAGTTTTGGTGGTCTTAGTCATACATTTGTCGTTCGTCTATAACCTGATGCTAACATGTAGGCATTGTTAAGTTGGTTACAATATTCTACTGTTGGTTACTCATTTGTGTACGCAGTTTCTTCACATTTTATACCTATAAGGTTGGGTATTGTTTATGCTAGTTGTTTATTATCTCTAGTTAGGCAATAAAACATTTTGTTCGGTATATTTGTGGTGACGTAAGTTTTTTCATAAACTGTTGTCACGCAAATATATGAGGAACATTATTTCTTTACACCGGTGGTAAAAATTATTATTACATCGGTTGACCTTCAAGTAGGTCAACCTTCACCTTCGTTTTTATGTTGATGTCATTGTTTTCAAATAGTTTGTTTACTTTAATTTACTTTCACTATATCTGTATTTGCTGTATACTTTAGGAAGTTATTGAGGGGGTGCTTTCCATGTATTATATTATGCCAATGTCAAGATAGGCAATACAAATGTTTTGTTCAGTATATTTGTGGTGACGTAATTTTTTTCATAAACAGTTGACTCTCTCTCTCTCTCTCTCTCTCTCTCTCTCTCTCTCTCTCTCTCTCTCTCTCTCTCTCTCTTTGACAAATATTTTATACAATATACCATGTGGGTTAATTCAGTGAGCATATAGGAGTTTACACAGTAGGAGTGTCACGATAAGCTACACCTTCCTTAGGATATGATACGTATCACGATACATGACTGGCGATACCGTATGTCTCATTATATCTGATTCAAGGCGTTTTCCCAGTAAAACAAGAACTTGAAGCTTGGCTTAAATTATTTCTAAATAAGATGTAAACATGATAAAAGTGAAACTGATTAAACACAACTTTAATGTCGAAACACCACATTATAGACTTTCTGACACAAGCATCTTATGTTTTTACTTAAAAAAATAAGTACATTTCAGTACCAATTGGTACAACATTGAAATAGGAATTGATTCATGATTAAAAGAGAAATAAATACACAAACAAGGGTATTTTGTATGATATCGTTAGCAGTAGTAGTATTGTGTTTGTTTTGTTTAACGACACCACTGGAGCACATCGATTCATTTATCAATGGCTTTTTGTAATTCTAATTAATCATCAGAGGAAACCCGCATCTTCATTATGCCATTAGTAGCAAGGGATGTTCTATATACACCCACTTCTGTTTGATGTCTGTGAAGTCGGGGGAGGAGTACAAGATCAAGCTGCAAGATATTTACTTCAAGTTCTGTAAACTGAAATGAACAGTGCACTTATTTTAATACACAACAAACTGTTTGAAAAGTCTAATGCCTTGTACCCATTCACTAAAACCGAAGTTAAAATGAGTAGCATCCCGTCGTCTCAACAGAGCTACGTGTGGTACAGTGTGTACCAGAATGCAAAGAGAACACTCTCTTTTGAAATGAGTGAACTATAAAGTTCACTTTTGAAATGGTAACATTATTAATTTACTTTCCCTTGAAAATGAGAAAAGCACAATGTTTTTTAATTTTTTCATAATATTATATGTTGATTTTAAGTGATTTACATGTTTTATTTTAATAAAAATTGACAATGATTATTTTATTACAAATTATTAGTCTTTCATAGCATTGTTGATTATAAAGTAAGAATTACTTATTTTATTTACATACATTGTTATAATCAGTGTGTGTGTGTGTGTGTGTGTGTGTATGTGTGTGTGTGTGTGTGTGTGTGTGTGTGTGTGTGTGTGTGTGTGATATTTTAACAAATTATACATAATCAACGACCAATGACTGATTTCTTATTAATGTGATTTATACAAGTGCTGTGATTTACAAGGTCATTTGATAATTATTTACAAGATAATTTGATAATTATTTACAATCAGTGTTTTTGTTAATTATTTACAATTAATTTATATAATTATTTTACAATCAGTGTTTTATAATTATTTACAATAATTTATGTGTTTTATGATTATTTACAATCAGTGTTTTGATAAAAAAAAATTACAATATGCAATCTGGAATAGATATTTTTTAAATGTAGATAGTTTAATGTGCAATCCGGAATAGATATTTAAAAAACAAAATTGAAAAGAAATGTAGATAGTTTAATATATAATCCGAAATAGGAATAGATAGTTAATAATTCACCTAACAAGAATATCCAGTACTTTAAAATGTCCTCTCACACAACTTGCAGGATATTTTCGTGTGATCTGTGTCAGACACGCTTTTCTCAAAATTCTGATCTTCTTAGGCATGGAAGGAATTGTTTCAATCTGTCACACATTTTAATATGTGAACTGTGTGGAGAACATTTTACCAGAAAAGACAGTTATCACAGGCATGTTATAAGGTATCACGATCGGATCATACTTTAAAATGTTGAAACTGTTCGTATCAGTGTTCACTTAAATTATTAACGTTTTAAGATGTTTTATCAGAAATAGAAGGAGCTACGCTTCGTTCAGCCACTTCATGTCGGCATCGCCTTCTAGCCTAAGCGAAGCGCACTTGTAGCGTTCAGTACCAGTGAACAATACCGAGTATCTGCTGGCCTCAGACCACAATTAATTTCACTATGCTTTCTCATGTAGCCTCAGTGGCTGTAGCACTTTTATTAATTTCACCAGGCCATTAGCATTTCACAGGAAACATTACCTGTCTGGGCTCAATGAACACTTAAAAGGACGATATCTGTTGTCCAGCTCCTTTTCGCGTTATATCAATGTAAACAAACACACGTGGGCTAAGGGACCGAGTCACACCCATTTATGTGAATTTTACACATATTTTGCATGACTTCAAGGTGCTCTGGGGGACAGCATGCAGTATTCAGTGTAAACCAAGTACATATAGTCACTAACTGCATCCACTTACCTGTCAAACCCAGTGTAACAATCCAGTATACAAATGGCAACCAAATGGGTGGATAACTCTAGTCTGATGCCTATCAGACCAAAATTAGTTTCACCATGACACTCAAACTGACACATGGCATTTATATACAGGCAATAAAAAAATATATTTAATACCAAATATGGCTATTGGAGCCTGTGAAATGGGGGAATTCATGTGCGCAAAAGGCGGAAATCTGCGTCAAATGATTCCAAATAATGGACTAGTCATTCTCAATAACTTTAAAAATTATGGGCATTTTTCGGAACAAAAGGAAACTTGCTCCTTATTGTGTTCTCTACAATTCAAATATAGCAGTTGGCAGGAATATGACTTTTTCAAAAACAAAATTCAATTTAATTTAAACTGATACATTTTCAAAAATTAAAACCCCATAAAGTTCTCTTTCTTTCAAAAAGTTAAACTTTAAAACTGTAAAATTGTGGATACTGAACACAGTCAACATATGCCAATTACAAAGTAGGACTGCTCGAGTGTCATTCTGGTGAGGGTAATTAGCAAGGTGTCTGCACACTGCAACAGGTCACACATGAATGCAGAAGAAATGGCACCAGCCTGCAAAGATACAGTAGAGAATACACGGTGAAGAACAACAACAAAAAAGCGGTCAGCTGCCACTGCATTGAAATGTTTTAACGTATCACAACTGACCTGATATATACAAGGGTGGACATGCATACCACAATCACATGTATATACTGCACATTATGCATCTTTATGGTGATTTCCGATTGCCCAATATTATTGTGGCCAATTTACGTAATAATGACATCATTTTGTATACTTTAATTTCGATAGTCGTGTTAATAGTTTAAATAAATAATTAAACAAATCCACACAAGACCTAAACTGTATCAATGTTCAAACGCACAGTGATATATTTATGGACATTTCATCTTTCCACTTTAAATAGTAAGGTACACGTTGCCTGTTAACACGGCTCCAATGTTAGTAACGTAGCCCATGTTCTGGTTACGAAAACCCCATTGATTGTGACGTACATTGGCCATACGAGGCCTGAGAGAATACACCGTAATCAACGAAGCGTCCTGTATACCTTTCAAAATATAGACTCGTCTTGTCATTTCCACAATTCCACCAGACGATCGGGGAAGAAAGTGATTTTAAAAAATTTTTTAAAAAAATACAGTAGGTTTTTAGTGGGAACGATAGTTCAGATCATGGCGGGATTAAAAGTGACGAATTGTTTGACTTGGCTAACTGATTCCATGTGTCCAGATAACTTAGGACGTTGTGATTATGAAATAGGCCTAATGGAATAAACATGCGTTTGGAATGAGTCTTTGAAAATAAAATAGGACAGTGGCAGTAGTAGAGAGGCCTGTTTAAATGCATGACCTACTTTCTCATACTTGACCTACTGACCCCTACTTGACCTACTGACCCCTACTTGACCCATACTTGACCTACTGACCCCCACTTGACCTACTGACCTACTTAGACCAGACGCCCGAGTGTATAAAACACGGGGTATTTCGTTATTAAGTTCATTCACTTTCTACGACTGAATTCATTTGACAAATGGAAGCAATACCGATACGAGATGCAAGATAGAACTTGGAAATAACGTATACATTGTGGCCATACTGTGGAAAGGGGACATTGCCATTCATATCAGGAAATTTGACGACGAATATGCCACTTTACCCACGAAGCGAGGTATTGCACTAACCCTTAAACACTGGGTCGAACTGTGTACGAGTAAGAGCCAGATAGACGACACCATTGCAATCTTAAAAGAAAGGAAAGAGGAGAAGTTGTTTCGTCATATTGGGTCCAATGTGCACGTGAGTGTGGACAGCAACATTGTCGGTGTAGACATTCGACAGTGGTGGTGGTGCGTTGACGCGATCAAGCCATCGAAGAAAGGAATGTTTCTTCATCTGGACCAATGGGAAAAACTCAAAGACTGTTTCACAGTCATGTGTGACTTTGTACCAGAGCTGAACTCGATCGTGCCTTGCGCCTTGCAAGACGACCACCAAAATCAGATGGGATTCCTACAGTGTAGCTTCTGTAACCCGAACGACTGCCATCAGTGGCTATAAAAAGCGGTTTGTGGTATAAACGTCATTTGTTTTACGACTGTTCTAGTGAGCAGACGTGTTTTTTATGATTCTAACATTTGTGTAGCTTGTTGCACTCTATCTGGAGAGAAGAAAATGGCATCGGGATATTCGAGCAGTGGTAGTAGCAGCATCAGCTGTAGCGACGAGGACGACGTCTTGGTCTGTAAATGTTCAGAAAGACATACGATCAAAAGAGTGACTACCAAACCAGAAGAGAAGAAGAAGAGTATTCATTATGCGGATCATACGGATGCTACACGTGAAATTTGGGTTGGAACTGAAGATGGCGAACTCGTGGATGACCTCCCAGACCAGACGGATGCTGCCTGTGGGGAAGACTGCTATTCGAGACGTTACTCGTTCTGTCATCATCCCGAAATGAGACATTTCTATGCCCGGATGCTGACGTATGCTCGGTGGCCTATACAATTACGTCAAAAACCGAGGGAACTCGCCAAGGCGGGTTTTTATTACACGGGAGACACGGCCTGTTACTGTTGTGGACTTCGCGTCTACCGATGGAAGAAGACGGACGACCCGGTGATGGAACATTACAGACTCTATCCGAGATGTCCCTATGTGAACAACGTGTTCAGACATTAAATATTTCAGACACTTATGTGCTATGTTTTCATGCTGTATGTTGTGAATAAAACCGTGAATAACAGGTTTTGCTTTCTTATGTATGTCCTGCGTCCATGAGTGTGTCTCTGGACGTGTTCCTATGGCAGTGACACTGGTAAAGGGTAATATGTTGGTAACAATGTTTCTTGGGAGCTCGCACGATAAGGGGGCTCTGGTCATAAGTATCACACACACACACACACACACACACACACACACACACACACACACACACACACACACACACACACACATTCAAACATTCCTGTACCATATCATTATGCGTACTAAGGTATATAAGTAAAATAGTTTTGGGAAAATGGTCATTTGAGGTAGAACCTTCAGAGGAGCAACATGTCAGACCAGTACAAGTTGTACGTTCCCAACGTAGACAAATGGACCCGTTTCTACAAATTGCAAGCAGAAGGCAAACTTCAGCCTCACTTCGAAATTCAACGTGGGGGGAAGAATCAGATCATGTACAGTGTGGATCGATGACTAGAAAAAGAGGATCAGAACAAACCCCCGGCACCCCATGTCGTCATAGTCTCCCCCACGCAGCAAGTGGTGGAACAAGCCAAGGCCGAACAGAAACGGAAACAACAACAACAAAGTGGTACGGGTTGGAAAGCCCCGAAACTGCAGAAGCATTTCTAAATAAACTATAAAAGGAACTATGGGTCAGATATCGTCATTTCATTTAGAGTCATCATGCAGAGCACATGTTCAGAATGTGGTTTCACATTCTCGAGAAGAGACGCTATGTTAAGACATTTTCAACAAAAACATGCTAAATATCTACCACCACCACCACCACCACCACATCAGCCACCATCACCACCATCACCACCACCACCACCACCACCACCACCACATCATCCACCACCACCACCACAACCACCACCACCACATCAGCCACCACCACCACCACCACCACATCAGCGACCACCACCACATCAGCCACCACCACCACAGCAGCAGCCACCACCACCACCACAGCAGCAGCTGCATCCCCTAAGATTGCTACATCCCTTCACCATGATCGTGTCGGGACCCACGTCGTATGGAAAGACATTTTTAGTATACAAATTGTTGAGGGATGGTAAAATCCAGCCACCTCCCCAGCGCATCAACTGGCTCTACAAATGATGGCAACCCCTCTACGACATCATTGTGGCAACCGTTCGAGTGAAATTTATTCAAAGTATACCCGAGAATTTGGAAAAGGATCGTTATTTGGATCCCAGAGTCAGAAATCTCATCGTGTTGGACGACCTGATTTCTACAGCTGGAAAAGACCCTCGTATCACCGACCTGTTCACGGAAGGAAGTCATCACAGAAACCTCTCCGTGATTGCAATCAACCAGAACCTGTATCACAGCAAGGACCCGACGCAGAGAAGAAACTGTCATTACCTGGCACTGTTCAACAACCCCATCGACAAGCAGCAAGTTCTGACGTTGGCACGGCAGATGTATCCGGAAAATACTAGTCATTTCATGCAGAGGTTTGAAGAAGCTACCCACAGGCCCTACGGACATCTCTTGGTGGACTTAAAACCGACCACACCCGAACATTGGCGCCTTCGACCTAATGGTTTAGAGACGGGGCCGTCTGAATGGTATAAAAGCATGAATGTAACGGCGAATGTCTCAGAAGACGTGCAACCACCTTCGAAGAAAGAGCTCTACGTACAAATCATGCAAAGGGATGCATTCAAGAGAAAACTACCAGGCATACCCGCCTACGAAAGTGACGACGAAGAAGATGAGGTAGAGCCCTATCTAAAAAAAAGTCAAGAGGATGCAGCCTTGCGATACGTGTGGTCTGGTCTTTAAAGATGGGAAAGACTTGCAGCGACATCTGCGATTTAAAACGTGCGAGGAGGGAAATGAAGAGCTGTCGCCCGACCTGGAAAACGAAGGCATTGGTCTTATGGTGGAACGTGAATTCGACATCAATCATGACTATTTCGAAAGCAAGAGAAAACGCTACGAAGAAAAAAACATGTCCCAAGAAGACTTTACGATGGAAGTTATTTAAAGACGCGTACTCTCGCTTTCTGACCTATATGCATTATTTTGACAAAGGCCCCAACATGAGAAGACTTCTACAATCTGTGAATCCTAACCGAGATGTCAGACCACAGATTCGTTCCAAATTAAATCAGTATCGTTCCTGGATCAGCGAATATTTGGATGAAGTAGACGACGATAATACCGATGATGAAGATGATACTGATGATGATGAAGAGAAATGAACACTCATATTATTCACATGTCGCCCATAAGGTCTCTCGATGTAACCCAATGTGTGTCACATTTTATATGTGTGTCAGTGATTTGTAATTTTAGAAATAAATGAAAAACCAAACCACTGCGTTTGTTATGACTAGATTTGTGATTGGATATTTTCTGCCGCTACTTTATAGTAGCAAGAGCTGTGTGTACAAGACAGAACATACCACGACCTTTGATATACCAGACATAATACACTGGTTTGTCTATAAAGGTTTGTACACTAGGGAAATACTTGTGTATAAAAGGCAGTTAAAAGAGCGTTCAGTTGCAGTCACGCGTTCATTTTCTTCAAAGCAATGGACTGGGGTGTTTCACAACGCACGCACGCGCGCGCGCACACACACACACACACACACACACACACACACAAGCTAATACGCGAGACTGTTAGAAATTCAATAAACAAAATTTATTTCACATTCAATTGGGCCTACTTACTATATTCGTGAAATTTTGTTTTGTATACCTAACAAAAAGAGAATAAACATCTATAGCTTTATCTAAGAAAGAAAAAAACAATTAACAAAAAAAAAAAAAAAAGCAACAAAAATTGCACTACTGCGAGGCGAACTCGGTTCGCTCGTACCGTGCGCTTACGCTCTAACCATTACACCAGAAGACGAATGTAGAAATAATTCTAATTTAATTTACATAACGAAACGATACGGTATGGTAATTCCTTGTTTGGAGGTAAATAGCTTCGTATTATGTAGACAGTATTTTCGTTTGTACACGTTAATACGCGTGACTGTTTAGAAATTCAATTAAAAAAATTCTTAATTAACATCCTACTCACTATATTCGTGAAACTATAGATTTAGTCAGTGCTAATTCATAAAGAGAACTGGGATACTAAGTCTCCTATCTTTAATATGTTGCATCTAGTTTGTAAATATGATTTGTGAGGTGTGATAGATAACTATGTATGTAATTCTATGTTTATGACTAAAAGCATATGGGCTCAACTTTTAATGCAAAATATACGTTCCTATGAAACTACTTTAGTAAAAAGACAACTCAAATCTCGACTGTCTCTCTCACGCTATTATACAGTTAGATCTGGTTCTGAACATAGACTATGAAAACTTGCTTTAAAAAACAACAACACAGCTTTCGTGATAACGCTAGACTCGTATTTATGGCTTGTAAAAATAAACTTAAAGAAAGAATTGCTCTCTTTAACAAGATATGCGACTTGCTTAATGTTAAATTGTTTGTGAAGTTATGGGAAGATGAAGATTTGTTTTTATAATTTTTACTTGGCGGTTTCCCTGCAGATTGTCAATTGTCGCTAGATTACGATATGTGGGAAACTGTAATGCTACTGGTTGGCTATACACTACGAAAGTGGAACATTCTTCTTTAACTCTAATAGTAAAGATACACGAAGTTATTTAGTATTGATTAGTAACTGTTTTTGTATTTTTACATTTATTTAATTTTGATGCTGTATTATGTCCTGTGTATTTGTCATTATATTGTAAACTATTTAATAATCTTCATTTTATGGAGGAAATAAAGAATAATCTATCTATCCATTATATTCAAACTGCATGAACGGTCGGTGGGGGCGCACACCTGCCAGTTCGCATAATTTCAGAGCCAGTTTTTTTCTGCTCTCGGCGTTTCTTCTAACATATTTAATTAAAGCTGTGTACTTGTATTACGGCACCTGTTATTTCATGGTCTTTACTAAAGAACGCCCCTTATTTGTAAAATCCACCCCAGTAGAAGAGCGCTTTCCCGCGTTCAATGTTGTTTCAGCTGGAGCGTTAGGATAAGTGTTTGACAGTCAGTCGCATTGACTTAAAGTGCCTTTATCCAACGAAGGTTTTAGTCACCTCTTCCGGGGGTACCGTCCACCATCAAAGGCGGCATCCCCAGATGTCGAGTCTATACCCACGACAGAACAGAACAGAACTTTATTTCACTCAGGACGTTACACAACGTCATATGAGGTACATGTAC
>JAECMU010198929.1:0-11752 GCA_016106625.1 Dracogyra subfuscus
AAAATGAGAATTATGCTCAATGAAAAGACGAGAAGTAAAGATTTTTACAATATTTTAAATAATCAATATGTAATACCAAAGTCACAAACAAAATATGCATCTAAGGGTTTAACATATGATTGTTGTATGTGGGAAAAGTTTTATGCTCTACCCTTCAAAAATGTGTAAAAGATACAACCCTGTTATGGTTTCAGTATCGTTTGCTCCATCGGATTTTAGCTACAAATTGCTTCTTATAGATGATACACTATGTAGATTCAAATAAGTGTAGTTTCTGTAAAAATGTCCCTGAAACCTTACAACACTTATTTTATGATTGTGATAAAATAAAATATATATGGAATGCACTGGAGGAATGGATATTTGAAAAAATTGATGTTAGAATTTCTCTGAATAAGCATAGTTATGTTTGGTATGATAAACAGTGATATGAACCATGTAATTAACTGGTTAATAATCAATATAAAACATCACATTTATAGTATGAAAATTCTAAACAACAGTCTTAATTTTAATGTTATAAAAACGAAATTGCAAAACAAATTTCAAATAGAAAGATATATTTATTTAAAAAATTGTGAGTATCAAAAATTCGAAGAACGTTGGGGAAAGTGGCTTAACCTTTTTAGTGCTGATGGGCCTACATAAAAATATTTTATAAGGCTGGTAACCTTTTCTTTCTTTAGTCACTGCTTTAAAAATATAACAAAACACAACAAAGAAAAAGCCCAACAAACTTTGTAGCTTGTTTGGAAAAAGAATTTTTTTTTATATATACAAATATTTGGGTGTTGATAGACAAACCTATCCTTTCTTTCCCTTTTCCCTTTCTTTTCTCCCCTCTATGCTCGTTTTATCTATTTTTACCCTCAGATCATAAATATGGATATGCTTGTGCAATATAGATGACAAATGAAATGAATGTAACTACCATATGTATCATGTATGTATGTATGTATGTATGTATGTATGTATGTATGTATGTATGTATGTATGTATGTATGCATGTATATGCCAGTATATGTATGTATAAGTGTGTATGTGGGTACATGTGTATGTATGTGTATATGTATGTATATATGAAATATGTTAAAATTTTACTATTATTATACATTTGTAAGACAATGACACAAGGCACCCCAACCTTGACATTGCCAGTGATCTGGGGTAATAAAGATTATTAAAAAAAAAAAAAAAAAAAAAAAAAAAAAAAAAAAAAAAAAAAAACCATGTTCAGTGACAGTGGTGAGGTACCGGTACATGGTTAATCAATTGGCCATAAGGCTGATAGGTTCCGGGTTCACAGCCCAGTACCGGCTAACAACCAGATTGAGTTTAACCACTTAATAGGTACATATATGGCCATTACAACAACAACTCTCTCACTAACAGCCCATATAGCTAAGGTGTATGCCCAGGATAGTGTGCTTTGGCCTTAAGGAGGTATAGCGCCTCAAAGTTCAAATTGGCGGCCATCTTGGATTTATGCTAATTATCCATTTTCCCGTAATTTTGGATATTGGATATAATGTTTATGATTTTGGATATAATGTTGTGGGGGGCTATGGAACAACTTCCGATAATAAAACGTACTGTTGCAATTTGTTCCAGGTCAGCCCATATTTTCATAACTTGCCTGGACTAATTTAACATATTTAAAAGTATAAAACATTATATAAAACTGTCTTATAAACTAGCTAAAAATTCTAACATTTCGGTTAAAAACTTAATATTGTACCCGCAAGAACAGTGTTCTACGTTGCGACCAAAATGGTTGCCAATGCGACCAAAATGTTGGCGTGGCGACCAACTGAATTTATTATCGTCGCCATCTGGCGACTGACTCCAAAAATGCCTAAGTATTAAATTGTTTGCCATGTGCGTTTAGTCCTAACAGCGAAAAACATTGATATTTGTTGACACCCTTCATTGTGCAATCAGAACACTTCGTTATTTACGACGTTGTCCGATTGATCACTGTAAATTCCGTATTAATTTTCGGTACCATTTGGAACTCATCACGAAAACAACCCAGATATTTGGATTGGTGTATTTTTAAGAGGGTTTTGGCATTTCGTTGTCACTGTCAATAACCAGTAAAGTACCGTAAACTACTGATCGGCGATTTTTTATGGGTGATCGCTGGACATTTTTAAAAGAGAATTTTTCTATTGCTATGCATAGTGCGCACCCCCATTTTTAAACTGTATTTTCTGAGAAAAAAAGTGCATAATACATGTGAAAATACGGAATACACATTGTAATCAAACGTGCAAAATGGAGACCGATTATTAAACAATGCATTATAAATAAGCATTTCAAATTATACGTAACACTCTTTGATGCACCATGCGATGCGATGCGTTACAAACATTATGGGGGATGGGAGGGGTTGTTTGTCAATATTTACTTAGCTGCAACGTCTTTAAAACAATGTGATTTTTTAAAAACCATAAACTAAATCCCAGCAGCTATACATGGCCAAATGAGGAGAGATCGGGTTTTTTTTGTATATCCACCAGCCACAGAATAATATTTTATTTAAATGGTAGGATACGTAAGGGAAAAAATAGCAGTCATACGAGGCATAAAATTAAAATCACAGTCCCTCCCACCTTCCCCATGCGATCAATTCTGAAATGGTCCTCATTTCAAATTCATGACGGAGTGAAAACTTAAACAATTGCTTTCTTTCAAACTATTTATTTAATCTAGCAGCATACATGTAAGTCATGTATAATGTTTAGATGGTTACAACATGCTTAAATGATGCAAAAAGAGTAGTGTGGCTAGTAACATTTTAAGCTTGGCAAGTACAATTTTGTTGTCCACTAGCCAAAGAAGAGTAAGTTATAAAACCGAGCGTAGAACACTGAAGAATACCAACACAGACAATGATAAAAAAATGTTTATATAAAAAAACCAGTCTGTAGAGTCGCATATAGTGCCTGGTTGGGTTTAACAAACAGAAATGATGTTATTCAGCAACATCAAACACATCACAATATTATTACGGTATAGTACAGCAGTGATAGAGGAAAAAAATACAAAAAGACATTATTAATCTGCAGCAAAATGAATCAAGTCCCACAACATTCTGTTAATGATTAGAACTGATCAGGGGCCCATTTCACTAAACTCTTGCATGCGATATCTGTGCAATGCAAAATGACTTGCAAAGAGGATGCTTTGTTGTCTAGCAGAGCCTAAAAGAGCTGTGTGAATTAGGTCCCAGGAGAATGATCTGATGGCTAAATAGATAAGCAGAAAGGATTCAAATGTTCTAGCAATATTAAAAACATTACATACATTTAGTTATATAAGCAGAAAGGTTGTATAGCGATCTAGAAATTTCAACAACAAAAAAAGTTCTCTAATGTTTATACCAGAACACCATTAAAAACACCTGTTCAGATAACCCAATCTAATTACAGGTATAGACACTTACATGCATTTGATATATTCTTTTAGTGGATACAAGTAGTCATGCAAAACACAGTTAATGATTATAAAACCACTCCTATATAGGTACATGAAGAGGATGTTATTCCGAATGACGACATGTATCATACAAACATGTACATTACAGAACATTATCACACTGTTTACAGTACTGTCAAAACACGGTCAAAATGGAAATGTCTACACAATGCTCAGTGGTAAAGTGGTCAATTTAGAATTATTTCCTGTTGGCGGTCTTATCGGTCTATTCTCATTCAAAGGCTCTGGTATGTGGTATCCTGCAAGTGGAGTTGTGCATGTATAAAAATCCTCTGCTGCTTTTGGATAAATGTAGCCATGTTTTTTTATAGACTATTTATCAAAATTACCAAATGTTTGACATTCAGTAGCTGATGATTAATAAACAATATGCTCTAGTGATGTTGTTAAACAAAACAAATGTTGTTTCCCACAAACAGACGAGACAGTTTCACAGTGTCACAGTATAAACTGATGATCATGACTGTATGGGTGCTGATGAAGGCCACAGCGAAGGGTTGATAACCTCCACAACATAGACGGTCAAATTTACAAAGCCCGTTTTCCTTAAAGGGACATTCCTGAGTTTACTGCTTTTTTAAGATGTGATCGACTAACAGGGACTTTTTAACCTTTGTATTTACACATGAAATATATTTTCTGCATAGAATATTAGTGGCTGTATATTGAAAATGTTTCTGATCGTTCTAATATTTGTACTAGGTTAAATTTCATTTTATTTCCTAAAATATAATTTTTTTGTACGAACGAATTATTTGAAGACAAAATCCAGTTTGGGCTTCTTAGAAATATTAAGATGACCAGAAACACATTGAATATACAGACACTGACATTCGAAACAAGAAAATATATTTAATATGCAAGTTTAATCATAGAAATTGTTTATTAGTTGGAAACATCTTACAATGGAGCAAACTCAGGAATGTCCCTTTAAATGCAGGCTATTTCTAACTCCAGCTAGTGCCAATGACTGGTACATCAAAGGCCGTGGAATGTCCTATCCTGTATGAGATGGTGCATATAAAAGATACCTTGCTGCTAAATGAAGAGTACCTCATGAAGTGGCAACAACAGGTTTCCTCTCTCAATATCCGTGTGGTCCTTAACTATGTGTCCAACGCCATATAACAGTAAATAAAAAATGTGTGTCATTAAATAAAACATTTCCTTCCTTCCTTAAATGCAGGTGTAAATATATACATGTAGTTACAAATGTTTTCTTAATTCAGCTCATATTGTGTCAAAGAGACACACCCTAATTCTGGAGCCATTGTGAAAACAAATATATTACTTTAAAATTCAAATCTACACACATATGTCATATACATGCTTGCACCTGTACTGTACATAAAAGTAAATTCCATTGTTGGCTTTCAATACATCCAGTGAACAGGTTTATATTTACAGAAAGTTGTTTATATCATTAGAAACCTGACCTGGCATTTGTCACTAATTTCCATATGTCAAGAGCCAGAGATTACACACTGTAAAAATGTGACACGGGGTATGCAAACACACACATCACTGGCCACCTATCACTGTAATGCTACCTCGTGATGTTCAAGTTAATGTACAAGTTAAAGTGTGTTTGTTTTGTTTTTAAGACACCACTAGAGCACAATGATTTACATAAAAAACAAAGTTCTGGCAAATTTGATTTTCATTTATCAAAATAATTTCGTGTAATAACTGATATTTTGCTGGAAAATGACTGGGTTTCTACAATTTTTGAAGTTTAAATGATAATCTGGTGTCATATTCTGTTGACCCAGAGCTAACCCTGCCTAACCATGACACCACCGAGATTGGTAGCTTTCATAAATGAATTGCTATGTTTGGTTTGTCATAAATCTGTTTACAAGATTACTAAACATTGCTATTCATTGCTGCAGAAACCAGTTCATGGAAGACAAATCTACTAGGCTGTCTGTCATTCGTTGGAACTATATTCAGAGTGTGCATTTCATGCAAATGAATTCAGTTAATGAGATGAAACAATGTGTTTTACTTATATACAGCATAGTGGAAGTACTGTATTAATTTATATGTAACAATGTAGTTAAAGTTGGTTTTGTTTTAAAGTAAACTATTATAGATATTAACAGTAATACATACAAGAACAATTCACAGTACTGCATACAGACATCAAAAGAGGACATTGATTTATTAATAATAGGATGACAAACATATGGTAATTCTGACATACACCAGAATGATCTTAAGGGTTTTTTTCAGATGCTATTTTTGGTGGTTTCTTTTTTGTATTTTTATTTTTATTTTTAATTGACCACATCACACATAAAGAAGATTTTATCATATAATACAAATATGTACATACATTAGAGTAATTGCAAGTATAATATGTAAATTGTATGTTAAAATAACGTACAACATATAATAATGAAAAGCAATGAATCTGGGGCCCAACCTTGAAATTGCTCTTGTTTTTAGGAGGGAAAAAAGGAACGAGTTTGAAATTATGTATACACTACAAAATTTTGTCCAAAAATAAACAAAAACATGTGCACATCGTTTGATTACCATGAACATAATGAAACATATATTCTGCATAACACACTAACAGCATCATGACTGATACATATCAAAAGCTGTGGTATGTGCTATCCTGTCTGTGGGATGGTGTATATAACAGATCCTTTGCTACTGATGGAAAAATGCAGCATCTTTCTTTCCCGAGTCTAAGATTCTAGGTAAAAAATTACCAAATGTTTGACATCCAATAGCCGATGATTAATAATCAATATGCTCTAGTGGTGTCGTTAAACAAACTTTAACTTTCTCCATAACAAATGTATGGCTTTTAATGTACTCCATATAAACTGGGTTAACACTGCAACATATTTTTTAAAAGAATACACATCTTAACATATGTTCTTTACATGTAAATTTCCGAAACATACATTGATAACTGTAATGCATCGCTATCTGTATTGAAAATATTGTGTGCATATACAATGTATGTCTTGGGATTGGCCATGAATGATGTGAAATTTATAAGGACACATTTTTACCTTGTTTGCAATATCTATAAATGAACTGATTTCCACAACATGGATTTGGTTTCTTTGCAGAACATGTTTATGTACAAATTTTAATAAAAATAATAATTATTATGTACCATAAAATCTTGATCATAAGTTACAGCTTGACCTTTCATTACTGACTCAGTCTCCTGAGTTATTTTTTTCAAAACAGTATTATAAGGTCAATGACAGTCACTTTTCACACCCTTGTTTTGACCTCGTACACAATAAATATAGCATATCTTACCGTAATGTCACTAGAAATTCATATTTCGTAACAAGTACAATTTTTTTCATCACAAGATTTTCTTCAGACACATTCAGGTGCATTAGTAATGTTCAATTTATTTGTTTTATTTATTTATTTAGTAATGTTCCAAAAAACATTCAATAGTAATTTTGCATTAGAATTTGTTCAGCATTCTTAAAACAGAAGCGTCATTTACCCAGTTTATAGTTAATATAAGGAGATTCAAAGTGATGTCATTGGAATACTGACATCATTCAAAAGTAGCTATATTATTACAATGCCTTGTCACATTAAAATAAAAACTGGTCTACTACCCTTGTATTTTTCATAATTCTGGACACAATATTAATTTTAAGTTTTAATAGACGAAAAAAAAAAGAAAAAAAAATGTGTACAATATTTTTTTATTGTGTATAAAGCCAAAACAAGGGTGCGAAAAAGTGACTGTTGTCAACCTTAGCAAAGAATAAAAATTAAGCCAAGATTAACGTTACTGACAATTCACAAATATAATGTAATACATCATAAAAGGTATACATACATGTAGACCACACACAAACATGCAGTTGCTAAAACCAAAGCCACATCTTGCACAAACTGTCAGACAGACCTATGCTTTCCAACACCACATCTTTACAAGGTATATTCAGACTGAGTCATTGGACGTTGAGTGAGCTGTATACACCTGAGGCAGGTGTTATAAATCAATTGATTGGTATCTGTGATCCGATGCTTGCCACAATGTGTTATCTCACCAGTGTCATCTGTCAGTAAGCCGGACAATTGTGATCATTAATAACAGACTTACTGTGTAAATAACAGCCGCGGGCAAACAGACATGCATCTGTGTGTGTATAGGCCTATGTTATGTGTGTAGTTATTAGTCGTATTACATACCTATGCAGTGGACACTTTTGTCTAAAACCCATTGGGCTATTTCTCGTCACAGCCAGTGCACCACGACTGGTATATCAAAGGCCGTGGTACATGATATTCTGTCTGTGGGATGGTGCATATAAACTACTCCTTGCTGCTAATCGGAAAGAGTAGCCCATGAAGTGGTGACAGCGGGTTTCCTCTCTTAATATCTGTGTGGTCCTTAACCATATGTCTGATGCCATATAACCATAAATAAAAAGTGTTGAGTGGGTCGTTAAATAAAACATTTCTTTCTTTCTTTTGTCTAAAAGGATTTCGGTTGGATTTAAAAAAGGAAAAAATGTGATTGTGTACATGATGACTACTGATTTAGTGTTCTCCTAGTTTAACAAACATTCTGAGAGTGCTGCTAAAGCAATGTACATGTACATGTCTCCTTTATTTTCATATCTCATGAGTTCAAGAGCCATAACTCTGCCAAAAATTTCTATATTGCCATAAAATTCAAACTTCATCTGTAACGGTAAGTGGTACAGTGCCCGCCTGATGTGCGGTCGGTCTAGGATCGATCCCCGTCAGCTAACCACTGAGTTTTTTCTCGACATAACCATATGTCCGACGCCGATATAACCGTCATTATAATGTGTTGAGTGCGTCGTTAAAAAAAAATAAAAAAATAAAAATAATAATAATAATAATAATAAAATAACAGTAAAGTTTGTTTTATTTAACGATGCCACTAGAGCACATTGATTTTTTTATCTTATCATCGGCTATTGAATATCAAACAAATGGTCATTCTGACACTGTTTTTTTAGAGGAAACTCACTGTTGCCACATAGGCTACTCTTTTACGACAGCCAGCAAGGGATGTTTTATTTGGCTTTCCACAGGCAGGCATTTCTGGGTATTAACAACTCTACAGCAACTGATAATGTCAGGACTGATCTAAAATGACCTTTGTGCACTCAGAAAAGACCAAAGTCCCCATTGTGATCACTTTAGTGAGATCTAAAGCCCTGAACAGACAGTTCAATTTGTCAGTATTAATTTTGTTTAAATAAAGTAAGAAAAGTGACATCAAAAATTAGAATTTCCACAAAAAAATAAATGCCAAGGAAATTGAAAACACTGTGGCAATCAGCAGGGAATTGCCAGTTGCCGTGGTTAATTATCAGGGTACTAATAGGTTACATGTATAATACTGGTGGTATTAAATAATGTATGATCATGTTGGGAATTGTTTAGAATTTCATCATCGATTATCAGTTATATTCAGTTTTTACTAAGGGCCATCCATAATTGTCAACATTTCCACAAGTGTACAAAGTGTGCGCTTTTGAGCAGCCCCCCCCCCCACCCCCTAAAAATGTACATCCCCAAAATGAAAAATGTTGATCGCCATGTTGAAAATTATGGACGGCCCCTAACCTATCAACTTTCGATTACTCAATGGATTAGAATTATATGAACATAAGATTAAGAAGGATTTAAATTATAAACACGGTGCTCCTATAGTCATGTTGACTGGGATAGACCCTACAAATAGCTATTTTTACATTGTTACACACTTTTCTATGTCTGGGGAAGAAAAATATTTCACCAAATTATATTTTTTTTAAATCCCAAACCCAGTTATTTTTTAATTATTACTAGAATTGTTTTCGCCAAATTAAAATACAATTCACAGGTTGTTCCTAAAATTCACAATTGGTGAATTTGGAGAGTGCCAGAGATAACCCTACTAGGGTGGGACAAATGTGCTCAAGTGGTGTTGTTAAACAAAAAAACTTTAACTTTTTTCCATATCTAGACAGGATAGTAAATACTACAACCTTTGATGTACCAACCGTGGGGCACTGCATGGTTAGGATGGTGGGAAAAACAATCAAAGAATGGGTCCACTGACCAAAACACATCAGGTAAACACTCTAATGACTGACATAGATCCCATACCTAAGTGGAAATAATACTACTGTATGATAACTCATATATACCATGGGCGTGGGAAGGTGCCAAAATGTGGGGGGCACACACACACAAACACACATATATATATACATGTATATATATATAAATAAATACATGTATAAATATATTTTAAAAAAATCGCTGCTGCTGCAAAGTGGAAGGGCACATGCCCCCTCCCACCACCCACTTCCTATGCCAATATAAACTGATATACATTGTAATTCCATCAATAATACAGACCCTATATAGCACAGTACACTTTGTTTCATGAATTTGATAATTAAGGTTTTTTGTTTAACAACACCACTAGTGCACATAAATGACAACTAATACATGTATTTAACATTTTAGAGTTGTACAGCAATTTCAGAAACTATCATAGGTGATCATCGTGATGTGATATTGAGTAAAACATTCCTTGTGCATAGCTCGAAAGCACGTCTTTGCTTCCATGTGTCTCCTAGCACCTCTGAGGCTTGTCTTGATTGAATTCCACTAATAGATGTAACTCAATTTTTAACTAAATGTCACCTAATACACAACCTTGTAACTATGACGCTGCAAAGCAGCTGATAGAAGATTGCATGTGAAATTCAATTTGCAATGGCCTTTGTTATGGGTAGTTTTAATCCTGAAACATAAAATAAATCATCCAGTCTAGTTTCATATATTTATCAGCCAATTCTATCCTTGGCAAGTCCAGTGTCGTGTTCAGGTGAGCAAGCACTTGTGAACAATTTGACTAACACCATTGTGTTCTATCACATCACATCCAGTATCTAGTTTTGAGGGGTTCTAATTTATACTACATTTCTATTTGGCTTTATTCCTATGCCTTAAGGGCATCTACAAATTGAATAGCATCCCTCACCTGCTACCAGCCGTGATCTCTTATACATGCCAGCACTGACCCAAAACCTTTCCCTGTCCTGGATGGATGAGCTGGCGAAAATCAACACCTGCACCCATGACAGGCGTGTGCTACAACAGCTTGTTCTGAATGTGCACATTAAAAAGTATGACCTGACCTGACCTAAATGAAAAATGTCCTGTTTTAAGGGAATTTCTTTTACTGATGGTCTGGTTTGGAGAGGTTTCACTGCATAGGTTTGCACAATGCACAAATAAGAATATTAGACAACACTTATTAAAAAACGTTAAAAAAAAAAAAAAATCCTCTACTGTAAAAATTAGCAGTATGTAATTTTCCAACAAAAACACATCCTTTTTTGTTTTGTGGTTTTGCTAATTTTTAATGTCATTAAGTACTCTAAATGCTAAAGAAAACTGCCCGATAACCCCAATGCACTATAGTAATCTTGTATGTACACTGGAGTGAAAAGAATGGTTCCACTTTAACCCAACATTTACAGAGGGATGAGAGATGGAATGGCCTGAATGTGAAAGATGTCTGCCGCATGGAGCACGGAGCAGACACCAGGACCAGACATCAGGACACGCTGTGGAAGAGAGAAGCCGTAGGCCTACACAATGCAGAGATCTACAGATCCAAGGTGACTGTTGTGTAATTACACACAGCACCAACACATTGAGACTCCATCCACACAGTGAATCCTTGGGTGGAAAGTCAGCGTATTTGACAAACAAAAACTAGTCTAGCACACAAATAAAGAGCTTTTCTCAGATAAAACACAACATTTTTATATTTTATGTACATCTTGTCTGTTGTAAACCTACACTAGTCAGACTAAAGTCTCAAATTAATGGGGAGAGGGGAGAGGGGAGATGGGGAGGGGAAGGCACTGGCACAGCCAGGATTTTATATTAGAAAATTCAATACAGTAAACAAAAAGAAACAAAGTTGAAGTGAGGGAGGGGGTACCTCTGTGGCCCCTTTGCTATGCCACTAGCAGAGGACAAGGAGATTAAAGTATTAAAATATATATTATTTGAGAACACCTCTGAAGAGTTGTGTAGACTGCTTTATAAGTGGCTATTATATCTCAAACATGGTCAACAAAAATGGTGTCAAACAAATGACAACAATTTAGAAATTTTTCTCAATTAAAACACTAGATTTTCAATTTTCAAGTTGTATTACTGTTATCAGTACCAAATTAATTAGAAGGGGGAGGGAAAGAGAACC
>JAECMU010198952.1:0-14461 GCA_016106625.1 Dracogyra subfuscus
GAAAACATAAGGTAGTTCCTTGAAAAGTGCTTGAAAAGTGCTTGAATTTTATGAGTCCTTGCCAGTATGAACCATGTATATGACGTCAGCCATATGGTTATGGACCACACAGATGGACTACTCTTTTTTTATTAGCAGCAAGGGATCTTTTATATGCACCATCCCAGACAAGGTAGTACATACCATAGCCTTTGATAAACCAGTCGTGGTGCACTGGCTGGAACAAAAAATAGCCAAATGGGCCCACCGAAGGGGATCGATCTCAGAACTGACCGTATATCGAGCGAGCATTTTACCATAGAGCTAGAGTGTTCTTAGTGTTAAAATAGGGTTTGATAAATCCACAGGCTCTCAGTCCAGGCTAGTGAATTATTGGTCTGGACAAGTATTACTATAAAACACGGGGCACTAGACAAAGCTTCTGTGAGTGCTAGTGTTTTTTTTTAAAACATTTGTCAAACATGTTAACAAGTAATTAAAAAACTTTTAAGTGACAAAAGGGTCATTAAGTAATGTGTCTAAATTAAATACAGTTTCCTAAATGAAATGTCACACAAACCTTTATTTGTATTATTTAGGGAGTTCATTTATTACATTTAATGTGTATGCTTCAGACTAGTACGAATGGTACAGTAAAAAAAACCCAGATTCCACTATCCAAAGTGTCAGATGTTTTGTAACTTTTGTACTAACAACAACCATGTTCAGGGGTGCAGTCAACCGGAATCAGATTTCTTGTAACTTTTGTATCAGCAACTACCATATTCAAGGTTGCAGAGTCAACTGGAGTCAGATTTCTTGTCACTTTGTATCAGCAACTGCCATGTTCTCGGCTGCAGAGTCAACCGGAGTCAGATGTCTTGAAACTGTTGTATCAGCAACAACCATGTTCTGGTCTGCAGAGTCAACAGGAGTCAGATTTCTTGTAACTTTTGTATCAGCAACAACCATGTTCTGGGCTGCAGAGTCAACAGGAGTCATTTTTCTAACTTTTGTATCAGCAACAACCATGCGAAGCAAGCTCTTTCGTCCAAGACAGAAAGTTGGGGGGGGGGGGAGGTGAAGAGGGGACCACCTGCACTAGCAGGTGCAAGGGAGCACCAGCAGTCCGACTGAAATCGGTAGCAGGTGGGAGTAGGTGGTGGTGCTATGGAATTTTGAATGGAGCATTAATAAATCAAAGAGAAAATGGTGCGCAATTTGATTTGAGCAAATTTTGGCGCGAATTTTGAACGGTCAGTTTAAATTGTAAAAGGCAGTCGAGCTAGTATAGGTTTTGACTTAGTATATCGAGAGTAGCTCGTTAATTAGACCTAGGTGTTGCTGTGGTGTCTCCCTAGGTTGCCCATAGGGCCCTGAGAAGGGCCTGGCCGCTTCTGGTCGTGACATGACAACCCAGGGGAGACTCGTGCAATTTACGAAGTACACACCAGCAGCAATTTGGGGATTGGGTAGGGTAGGCTGATATTCCTTTGTTCAGCCATTCACTGGGTGCAGTATAGTGCAGTTTTGTACTCGGAGCTGATATTATTTTGTTCCGCTCCTTGTTAGAGTACGTGCTGGGTCATTATCTAGGTGCGGGCGCATTGTTATGATTGAGCAATGCACCCTTTGTACAGATGCAGTGCATGCTGTTTTGTGTGTATCTCCTCACTCGATTAGGACGCTAGGACAATAGGGACAACCTAAACACCATAATAGTAATGCAACCAACGACTTTTCAAGCCACCGACTCCCACCCTGGCCTTGGCTTATAATAAAATACAAGACCAGAGGGGGAGTTATTCTAGCTTAACTATCTAATTTGAAGGGGGTTGTCCCTTATAGTGTGATATTTTGATTAAAAAAGCAGTGTGCTTCAACATATATACATGGTTTATCAATGAAATCACTATGGGCTAGGGGTATGATAGTATCCATTAACATCTGTACACATGTGCACATGCACAAATCCCACATGTACACTTCTACACATGTACTTCAGTTTTGTTAAAGGGTTTATATGTAGTTTCCTAAATGTTTCTATCTCGTTTTCTAATAAACATTGTCAGGATGTATACTATTCACTAACTCCCCCCATTCCCGTACTTTACCTTTATGTATCTTTTGATTGTCTGGTTCATTATATTGATGTTCTCTTTGTTTTGTTTTCTTTTCTGGTTTTGCCGTCACTTACCTTGTGGGCCACCTGGGATTTCATTGGTAAATGCATGGTGCAAATACATACTGTGCAAAATTTTTTATTCATTTATTGGCATAAATGTGCAGTATATACAGTTGATATCCGCGTCCGTGACCACACTGTGGCTAACTGAAAAAGAGAATGCAGTAGTATATTAAATTATTGCATCTAATCTGATTAATTCGTGTGGCTATTTTCTAAATTTTCTAAATCAGTTTTGTTAGGTTTTTACAACGCTACCGACCCACCTTTGGCCTCTTTCATTAGAATGCATCGGAACAGGTCCGAGTTCAAAATGGTCGCAGCTCTTATGAAGGGACTTACAAGTGGATGGTTTTGAGTAGTTCCTATAAATAAATTAGCACTATAGTTGGTTTTATCGTTACCTATTTGGTTTTGTTAGGTTTTTACAACGCTACCGACCCACCTTTGGCCGCTTTCACTAGAGTGCATCGGAACGGGTCCGAGTTCAAACAGATCGCAGCTCTTATAAAGGGGCTTACAAGTGGGTGGTTTTGAGTATTTCCTATAGTTAAGTTAGCACTATAGTTGGTTTTATAAGCGCCTGTTGATACATTGATTAGGCACTAACTGTTTTTAGAAGTAAATATTATCCGTATGGTTGGTTACTATAGTTTTGGTTTGGTAGCTTTAACATATTGATATACTGCCTTAAAGGCTTTATTTTTATGCAGTTTATCTGGGTTAAGGAGCATGTTAGGCGTAATTGTTATGTTTTGGTTGGCTTCAAATATTGAGTCTAACATTGTTTTTCTTTGATCGGTGTGCAGTGTGCAATCCAGGAGATAGTGTTTCATATCTTCCCGGGAACCGCACACACAATCAGGATTTCAGTTTTTAGCGAAAGAGCAGCTATTTTGTTGAATTGATCTGCCTATTCGAATTTTAGTAATTATGTTATCTATGTATGTATCAGAGTGTTTAGGCCTAATGGAGTTAACGATTGGTTTTAAATTGTAGTGTCAAATGGATTTATTTTGGTCCCAGTTTGATTGCCAGCAGTTAATGTAATGTTTCTTAGCTTTAGACATAAGTTCTGAAATTCCTAGTGGTATATGTTGGATATTATTTCCGATTGAGAGTGCTGTTTTGGCTCCGTAGTCTGCTACTTCATTGCCTCAAATTCCTACATGGGATGGGACCGATTCTAGCGTTACTTCTAAGTTTAGTTGGTTAGTTATGTTTGGTTTATCATAGATTGCTGCCAGAATATCTGGTCTAGTTGATTTATTGTTTTGTAGAGATTGTATTGAACTAAGGCTGTCTAAGAAGATAACACTCTTAGGGTAATTATAAATCATAATTCAATTAATGGCTTCATAGATGGCTGTCAGTTTCTGCCATTCCCCATCAGCTTTTAGCTGTGGGCTTAGTCTGACCACTTTGGGGAGTGTTCAGTAGTTATATCTGGCATTGTTAAGTGGCTCTTGTAACTATCTACTATGCACCCCCTACTATCAGTGGTTATTGGTTAGTGTCGTGGGTCAGACCAGCTTTATTAGCGGCAGAGGATGAGGATGCCAGGTGGGTGAATTTGAATATTTACTTGCATTTGGTGACCGGGCAAGTACTTTCTGCACCCCTGATATTAGTTTAATATTATGAGTAAACACAAAAACAATCAAAACTAAAGGTTTGTGACATTATGTTTTTTGAAAATGTGTGTATTTAAGATACAGTAGTTGGTGACCATGACTCTAATAAGACAAAAGAATACCAGCTCCGAGTACAAACTTGCACTGCACCCAGGGAATGGCTGAACAAAAGAATATCAGCCTACCCTACCCTACCCCCCAAAAACCCTGCTGCTGGTAATGTAATTGGTGACACGGAAAAGGAGGACAAACAACAACGGGAGGCACCACAGCAGCAATGAGTTCTAATTAACGAGCTATTCTCGATCTAATAAACTCCAAAACTATATTAGCTCTGTATCCTTTTTTCTTTCGGCCGACCGTTCAAAAATTTGCGCAAAATTCCTTCATACTGAAATGCGCACCTTTTCTCTTTGGCATAATTAATGCTCCATTCAAAATTCCATATCCCCCCCACCACCACCACCACCAATCCCGCCTGCTACCGATCTTGATCGGATTGCTGATGCTCCCTTGCATCTGCCAGTGCAGGCGGTCTCTCCTACATCCCCCCCACCCAACTTTCTGTCGTAGCACCTGACCAAACACTTGAGCTAGCATTATCATTGAACTTCACCCGAAACCACAACTAACTAGTGTAGAAAGAACAAGACAGACACCATATTCATGTTAAATGTAAGAAAAATTTATTCAACCATCAAGATACAAACCTAAATGGTCAATTTTCATCGACGAACAGGTAAACCCTGCTAAATATTTAACTATGTCCATTCCACGAGGCTAGCTCCCCTATGTACACATCATCTACATCAAGCAATAATGATATGTACACCAATGACTGTGAAACTATAAATAGGGTTAAAACATTTACAAGACATGTACACTTCAATCCACCAGTGTTAATAATAATTGTACGGTAATTAATTTCGACATCTAGTTCTTGAAAAAAAATAAAAACATAATAATGCCTCGGAAATCCTAATTTTGTTGAAATAAATATGACAATATTTTACAAAACAATGTTGTGTTCAATAAATATAATGCTGAGGATTCCTGTAAGATAAAAACAATGGTGAAAGCATAAACTGGCAAACATTCAGCTTTAATTAACGGGTATAAGACAAAGGTCGACATTGATTGCTGCCAAATGGATGCCAATTAATCGCTCTATAAAATGATGTGTTATATACATGTAGGCAATTAAAATAGCCAAGATGCAGCATGGGATCAGCAAAAAATTACACCAAAGTATCCATACAACTTCAAAATTGCAGGGCTCATATTTTTAAAATATCGCAAAATGCATTTTTCATATTTTCAAAAATGCATGTGTATCTGAGAAGTAACAGTTATGGAGTCAAGTGTCTGTTTTCAGGGGTTATTTCACCAGTTTAAAGTCACAGACTCATGTTTCACTCAATGTGTTTCAGGTTTGTAGATTAAATAAACTTAGTGTTAATTTTCATGGGTTAAAACTAGGGTACCGGTATGTCCCTTATGGTTGAGGTTAGTCTTATTTATCAACTTTGTTGAACATTACTGGACAGGTAAGAAATTTGTCGACTGTGGTTTCTAACTTCTAATAAATTAATAAATGTGTACAGCATCTTTGACTTGTAAATCTTTACATATGTAACCAATAATTGTTGAAATAAAAAGGACACTTATTTAAGTTTACAGAATTAAATACTGGTAAACTGAAAAAACACCTCCAACATTTGTACACTGATGAAATAAGTATGAACAATATTTCTCCCATTAAGATTTGACAGTAACTAATAAAACATTGAAATACCACACAGATTTTGAGAATAAACCCACTGTTGCCACTTATGGGCTACTCTTTACGATTAGCAGCAAGGGGTCTTTTATTTGCACTTCCCTAAAGCAGGATAGCACAAACCATGGCCTTTGTTGAACCAATTATGGATCACTGGTCAGTGCAAGTGCTTTACATCTACCCATTGAGCCTTGCGGAGCACTCACTCAGGGTTTGGAGTCGGTATCTGGATTAAAAATCCCATGCCTCGACTGGGATTCGAACCCAGTACCTACCAGCATGTATACCGATGGCCTAACCACGATGCCACTGAGGCCGGTTATTAAAACATTGGGTGCACAGCTAACTTAGCACTAAGTTTATGGATTTCAGATTTTAATTTTTATGTCAGTATGTAATGATATCATCACTTGTAGGTTACAACAATACATTATAGATAGTCTCATACTCGGTTACTTACATATATTCAACAATGTTTATCATTAACTGTGGTCAAGTCTTTTAAGTAATAATAAGTGTTTTACATGGATTTCTATGACATGTCAAAATAAATCATCTGAAAGCAATTACCACCACTTAAAACCGTCCCCTCCCAAATGATATGCCCCCTAAAACTAAGCACTAATGACGAAAGTCTTCAGCTTTAAATCACTTTTCCAAAAGTTTTAAAACATAAAGCTAAGTTTTTATTTGGTAACTACATGGTAAACAGACCTTGCACTGTACTAATGTATTTCCATGCATTAACTAGATTCTACAGTAACAGGTTTTTATTTCTTTATTAGTATAAAAATCTAAATCACCATCACCATCACCAAGCAAAATAAAGCTGAATTACGAAAAAGAAGCTTCCATCACCTAGATAGAAGCCTGCAGAGTTGAGAGGGCATATGAAAATAAAATGTTAGCTAACAAAATAAAATTAATCCCTTTGTATTAAAAAAAAAGGAACAACCAAAAATACAAGCTATGCTTTAAAATGAATTATTAAAAATGTTTTTCAAAACTTCAAAATTACTCGAAAGAAAAACACAAGCTATCCTTTAAAATGAAACTTCAAAACTACAAAAAAAAAGAAAAAAAAGTTGCAAGCAATAATGTACCATGGGTTCTGGGCATCGGATGCAGAAATGATAGAAATAAATCTATAAAATCCATTTTTAAATTCAGAATTAATACATTTTCAAAATATGTTTATAAAAGACCCTTAAATTTAAATATATTTGCTATATTATCAGTGTTGTACTGCACTGTTTAAGTGAAAAGTTACAAAATTCAAAATGGCTGCCAAATGCTTTATCCAATCAATTTTTGTGGGAATTGTACACATTTTGAATGTTAGTTTGGATAATATACCATTATTAATTAATTGGATAATATACCATTATTAATTAAGTACTTCGCAGCAATAAACATGTGGATAATTTTAAGTGATTGCATTATGTCAATATATGTAAAATCCATCTTTTAAAACTTACTAGATAATACTGGGGATATGTTTCACAAATTGTTTCAAAGAGATTTGGTCCAATAGTTCAGAAGATGATAAAGAAAAGAAGCAGAAAAAAAGTGATAAAAAGTTGTCAAACAAATTCTAAGAAATGCAATATGGCTCTATTGCTTGGGCATGGAACAAAAATATCACTTGGTAATAAAATAAACCAAAGGTCACATTAAGGATGCGAAAAGACAATTCCAGCACCTTGTATTGCATTGACATAAACAAATACATTGCACTTCACAACACGGAATGAAGATTTATGCTTAATATTCTTCAATACAGAATACATGGGTGATCTCCTAGCTACTTATATTATGACAAAAGGATATTAGTAATACTGTAGAAAATAATATAAATTGTTATATATTTTTGAGAATGTATTACAGGACGTTTCACAATATCAGTTAATCTGGGATCCTTTGCAAGTAGAATTTTGGTTAACACTATGGGGATATTTATTATTATATTTAGGATATTCACTATAAATCAATTATTCTGTAAATCTTTGCAAGATAATATATATTTTATACATTCTGAGAATTCATTACAGCATATTCGCAAACTCAGTTAATCTGGGATCTTTGCAAGTAGAATTTTGGTCAAGACTAGGGGGATATTTATTATATTTAAGATGTTCACAAAATCAATTACAGTAATCTGGGATCCTTGCTAATATAATTTTGCTCAAGACTGTACAATATTTATTATATTTAGGATGTTCACAAAATCAATTAATCTGGGATCCTTGCTAATATAATTTTGGTCAAGACTGTACAATATGTATTATATTTAGAATGTTCACAAAATCAGTTAAGCTGGGATCCTTTTTAAGTAGTATTTTGGTCAAGACTGGGGAATATTTATTATATTTTAGTGCTATGACAAACAAGTAACATGTACACGCATCATTAATATTCAACTAACCAAAATCCCCATGTACATGTAACATGTACTCTTCCTGATGTAAATGTTTGTTTATGGCCCCCTGATCTGTGAATGATGAATTGAGTATTATTGTGGCACAATCTTCATTACATGTACACTAACAATATCCCCAGATAATGATCTGCATGTGGTTTTGTTTTACTTCAGGCATCCATTGTGCTTTCCATATTTGCGAAAATATGAAGGCCAAACAGTAATATTTAAAAATTTAATTACGGTAATGCATTTGAAAAACAAGTACAATACTGTATATCTTTGCCAATAAGTCCGATTCTTTATCATCAAAATATTATTTCTCAACTTGGAACTTGATTCATAATGGAGTTGGAAAATTACACCAAAATATTACCATTTTGGGGATAATATTGCAAGATTGTATTGTTGAATAATGCTCAATGTGGGTTTTTCTCTCTCTCAAATATGTTAATTTGACAAAACAAATTTAAAATATTTTTATTTATTGGTTATAACATGCTGTGGGGGAAAACCAGAAAAATTACATGCCAAAACAAATCCTTAATTCTTTATATATATATTTTAAACATTATCCGGGCTTGAAATTAGGGATTTAATTTATAGCCAAGATTAACTAGCAGGCAAAGACAAACAGTATTTACTCATACTTTGAAAATGAAAAATTACTATAAAAAAATCATAAATTGCACAAAACTTTCAATTTAAAGAAATAAAAAATATTTTGTCTCTCATTTATCAACAAAAATAAAGAGCAACATTTTTTAAACACTTGAATAAAATACATTAATTTATTTTTAAAAAACAAAAGATAAAAAAAGATGTAATACACACATCAATAAAACCCATAAAAATAAAAACCTTGCTACCATGCCTGACCAACTGGCTAACATCAATCAACACATTAAACACCGTTCAAACTGTTAGTTGGGTGAACAGACTCTATTAGTCTTGAAGAAACTACATGTATCTACATATAAATACAGTATTATGCACATATGTTACACTCTTGACATACAGTAGCATGCACGCAGTGCTGTCTGCTAATGTATACAGTTGGCACTTTGGAAATGTTCACATTAAAATGCTTTTACATACAAGTAGGCAGTCAGCATGGACATGAGCAAATATTATGGTTACAGTCATAAAATTGGCTGCCTGATGCTGTATCTCACACACAGATATACAAACAAGGTGACATAGCAAGTCATGTTAGGCCACCACAAAATAAACCCACACCTCTAAGTTCATCACAATTCACCACTACCTTACAAAAACATTCAAGGAAGAATAACTCTGTAAGCAGCATTCTGTTACAGTTATTCCCCTTCGGTAACAGGTTTCACTGCCCATCATTACATTCTGTCCCAGAGTCAAGCCCCTGGCTATCCAGAGACAGGACCCGGGACAGATATGCTCAAAACCTTAGTGGTATATGAGCATGTTAAAATTACCCGCACCGCACCCATCATTATATGTATAATTAAAAAGTCTTGGTATTTGTAGAGAAATGACAACAATCATAAACCAGACATTTTTCTTCTGTATGTTGGAATTCTCCAGTATAGCGATGGCTAAAATCACACTTATAGGCAAGATGGAAGAAGTTGGCTTTTTGATTGTTCTTAGAATCTCATCAGTAAGACATTCAAAGGCACAAAAAGATGCATACTGTGTCTCTCTTTCAGTCTTCCAAATGCATTCTCCACAACTGATACAAATCTAACACGATACTGAAGACTCTTCTAAACGGTCTCAGAAGGAACATCATGATTCCATGTCAATGTCCAAGCTCCTACAGCTATCATATATGGCAGAACAGAGTGAGTGAGTATTTTTAACATGCCCGTATACCACTAAGGTTTTAGGCATGTCTGTAAGGGCTAAGTCTCTGGATAGCAGAACAGAACAACTTCTCTCTCAGGATATATTTCAGTTTGAACTGTCCAACAGTCATACTTTGGAGGAAAGGTGTAGAGGGCGACTCTCCAGTGCTTACAAAAGACACAGTTTGCCCATTTGTTTTCAAAGCAGATCATGACACTTTGCATAGATAGTGATCAGAGTTGGTTTCCTTGTCAAAGTCAAAGTTCTTATCAAAAGCACAGGGATCCTGCTAAACTGCAAGGTGTTTTTTTTTACTCCATTGTTCTTCCATGTAAAATGCTAGCACCAGGTATAGACAGTGTTCCAAACAAGCTGCAAACACACTACCCACTAGTACATGGTATTTCTGCTTCAGATGGTAGCACCGTACCTTGAAACACTTTTATTTTCCTTTCTCTCTGCTAGCATCAGTCTTAAACAGTTCTCTATGCAGAGTGGCTCTTAAAAACATCAAATGTTGTTGTTTCAGTCAGGCAACTAGCACCATATACAGTGTTCTAGTAAAACTGATGGCACATTATTCATTAACACACAGTGTTCCTACTACAGTGTCTGTTGACACTTCACTCAAAACATATTTTCTCTTCATCTGCTAGATCTACAAATTGTTATAGTCTTAAAACTGTAAACACATTGTTCAGAAACACACAGTGTTCATACATAACATGTTGGTACAGTACCTAACTATACAGCATGGTTTTTTTTCTCTTCTACTCAAGACTGCTAGCACCACACACAAAGTGTCCTTGTAAAACTGGCAGCATGTCGGTGAAAAACCCACAAAATGTTCTGCTAACCTCGGCAGCAAGCCTTTCCTGCTAAATGGCTAGCACCATGTTCATAACTTGATAAAACACTGTCCACATGCCTATGAGCCAATATTGCATATGGCAGTTCTTATATGTCTTTGCTTCACAATTTAAAGCTATAATGTATGTAATACTTGACTTTGCAGTTAAACTGCATACATCTACAAATACTGTAAAAAGTGTGTTAATGTATAGGATATATATATTACTGCACCAACTGTGTTTGACAAATCTTTGGTATAAAGCAATTTATTGCATTGGTAGTGATGGTGACTCTTCCAGTTGACTCTCATCTCAAGAATGTCATTCAGAACAGGTCCCTGGATTACAAAATATGAACTAAGAACCGTCACAGTTGCAACCATTTGTTTCTCAGCTGTAGCAATATTTTCTCTCAGATTAACAGTTATTTTCTCAGATGGAATCCTTCATCAATTTGTATAGTTCATGAATCTGTATGGTTCATGAATCTGTACATGATTCATCAATCTGTATGTTTCATCAGTCTGTATGGTTCATCAGTCGGTACATGATTCATCAATCTGTATGGTTCATCAATTTGTATAGGTCACCAATCTGTATAGTTCACCAAACTGTATAGTTCAGTACTCAGCTTAGTTCATTGCTCTGTAGGACCAGTCCGAATCTAGACATCTTACAGTTCTCGGTTTTCTTCATTACATGTGAAGACAATTAATGTGAACCTATAGAAACTGTGAAATCATGGCCATGGATTTGTCATTATGGTGCATCAGCCTGTGTATGTCATGGACTCAGTCTGTGTATTTTATTACCTCAGTCTGTGTATTTCATGACCTCAGTCTGTGTAGGTCTTGATCTAGTCTGTATGTATCATGAACACAATCTGTGTAGATGGTGAACACAATCTGTGTGGGTCAGGACTCATTCTATGTAGATCTTGAACTCAGTCTGTGTAGATGATGAACAGTCTGTTTAGGTTACAAACTCAGTCTGTGTAAGTCATGAACTCAGTCTGTGTAGATCAAAAACTCAGAGTGTGGACTCGACACTTGAGCTGGAAAATTCTTGAATGCTGCTGTGGCTGTCGAGACTCACAGAGTCACTGTCGTTGCTCTGGGGACTTGAATAGTTGGCTGCCTCCTGCAACCGCATCAACATGTTCACCTGTAAAACAGACCAGGAATAAAAATGAGGAAATAATGTGCCACACACTCACAATGATCTACACTACTTAACAACACAATTCTACAAAATGTGATGGTAAAATGTTTATAATTTACCAACAGTATGTTTTAACTGAAACATAATTTTATGAAATATATTTCTTGTTATCTGTTAAAGAAAATGAATATTTAAGGACACCTCAGCACATTTTTAATTACATCTACTTGGTGTCTAACATAGTTATTTTGACACTTGGACTACACAAAGAATAAATCAAGTGGCACCACATAGGTTATTACTGCAGAATTGCTGAATAGGATCTTTAAAGCAAATGTTTTATTTTAACAACAATGATGCACTCAACACATTTGATTTACGGTTATATTGCGTCGGACATATGGTTAAGGACCACACAGATATTGCGAGAGGAAACCTGCTGTCGCCACTTCATGGGCTACTCTTTTCAATTAGCATCAGGCTCCATCGCACAGACAGGATAACACATATCACGGCCTTTGATATACCAGTCGTGGTACCCTGGCTGAAGTGAGAAATAGGCCAATGGGCCCACTGACAGGGATCAATCCTAAATCGATCATGCATCAAGGAAGTGCTGTACCACTGAGCTACATCCTGCTTTCATCACAGGTAAAAGCTGATATCTTAAAGCAATAACCAGTTATTCTCTATTAATGTCCATTAAATTTCAAGATAATGTAATTTTATGAGGTCTATGAGACCTAAAAACTTAATAAAAGAATTGATTAAAGCTGTTATAAGTAATACAGAAATAAATGACCCAGGACTTAATTCGCTAACTCGATGTAAAAAGACTTGTAAAGAAGATGCCATGTTGCTAAAATAGAGCCTAAGAGAGCTCTGTGAATTATGCCATAGCCTGTCAATGTACCCACCAGTGGGTCGGCCTCAGTATCGCTGGCACTTGTCTGCGATTTGATCTTCGACGTTCCTGCTGGGATAGGACCAGTCTGGGCATCGTATCCGACATCCTCCGGACGAATCCTCAGCAGTGACCGGTCATCCTTGACACTGCCCACGGACCAAGGGAACTGCTCAATCACCCAGTCAGTGGGATCTTCCCATGGTGCCCGACGGCCATACACCTGCAACAATGGATTGCACATAATGTAGATTGGTGTTTCCATAAGTGGGTTAGCTTTTTAAAATATAATAATGCTGAATTGTTTATTATGTAACTTTAATTATTTTATCTGTCTCCTTTTTTGAAAATGTTTCTGTATAGATATATACATTATTGGTAATAATAAAATATCTTCTCAATTAAAAAATAGAAAATTTCTATGACTAACATTTTTGTTCATTTGCAGTTTTGCACACTTAAAAACATTACCTAAAATAACGTTGTTCTTTTAATCATAAAATATAAATAAATTCAAAAACTCCAGTAATGCTGGATTTTTAAAAGTATGTCTACATTTTATCTATAGTCCATCCCACAGGGATCACATTTTTTTCTATACTATGTAATTTACTACAAGTTATTTATATCCAAGCCTATTGATTTGAAAATTGCACACACAAATTGTAGTTCTTTGTTATTTCCAAACTGAAATTATTTACCAAAAAACATTTTAATAGAAAATAATTTATTAACATTAAAAATATCCTCAGTCATATAGAATATATTATTATACCTGAAGCCCTTCTCGGACAGCCTCCAACATGTAGGGTACCAGGGAATAGTTCCAGAGATCTTTGAACCACACCTGAGAGCCAGAGATATCCATGGGACAGGACAGAAACAGTCTGGGACCTGTGGAAACAGAAATACAGAGTACAGAGAATATTTACAGACATTTAATTACATCTATATAACAATTGTTTGTGAATTTTTTAGTGAATTTTCTATCTATAACCATATACTAAATTTATTACTGTTATACATCATAAAAACATTTTCAAAAATGACAAAAAATTCAATTAAAATTGTGCATTTAAAAATACACATAAAACAGTTGCTAACATCTTTTCCATGACCTGTTTTATATAATAACGTCCCATTTGATGTAATAATCTAATTTTTTGGATGTTTATCACAAGATATCATTCAACTTTTTAGTGACATCATCCATTTCACTTGGTCTGATGTAATACTTACACCAAGAATTCAAACATAGAGAACAAAACAAGTATTGTTTTTGGCTTATAAATGACTCAAATCAAGTACTTAAAAATACACATAAATCAGTTTCTAACATGACCTGTTTATGTAATGACATCCCATTTAATGTAATGTCATTTTCAGAGGTTTATCACAGAATAACATCCATTTGTATTGATTTTTTAGCAATTTCATCCAATTTGCTTAGCCTGATGTATTACTTAAACTAAGCATTCAAAGAGAGAGAACAAAACAAGCATTGTCTTTGGTTTTTCACAAAACTGGTATAAAAAACCAAACAATGCAACTATGGCAACCGATGATCACAGGAACCCAGTGACCCCCTATGGATCCACCAATAAAACAGTCCAACTAACCAATGGTCACAGGACACCATTGACCCCCCTAATGGATCCACCAATAAAACAGTCCAACTAACCAATGGTCACAGGACCCCATTGACCCCCCTAATGGATCAA
>JAECMU010198962.1:0-16594 GCA_016106625.1 Dracogyra subfuscus
ATATTCATTAATTCTGAAACGACATGCATTGCAACGAAAACAAACACAACCCTTGCTAAATCAAGTTTATTAGAATATGACAATTGACATGCACAGCCAAGAAAATAGTATGTTTAATAAGAGCCTTTAAAATTCCGAAGTGGAAATTAGAACATAATAAAACGTGAGCTGCAGCATCGATTGGATAGATGGAGAATTCGCTGAACCTTCGGTTCTTTCCGTTCACACTGGGAAGCTTAATGTTTCCGGGGGAAATCCCCTTTTCATTCAGATTTTTGTTTGGCGCTAACAAGTACTCCCCTGTAAAAAACGATGATGTGTGCTGAAATATAAACAGCAACCTTCTAGTTAGTCCCTGCATACCAGAAATAATTATATTTTAGTATTTTCGTTGATTACCGTTGCACTTTAATCTTTTCAGTTGTATATGAACAACTGGAGAAAATCGTTCGTGCAAACACTAAAACCACACGAACGACAGATCGTTCATCTGAAAAAGTCAAATTTTATGCCCTGTATATATATATATATGCGCACATACCTGCAGCTGCTTTTCTTTGATCAGCCAGTGTGAATATCTCCTCAATCTCTTTGAGCTGGTCGGGAGTCAGCTGACTCACTAGGGAATTATACCACTGGGAATCAGCTCCCTGTATGTCTGAAAATAATAGGCTTCATTAATAAATACCATGTTTCTTGGTGACATACAAGCAACATGCAAAGTAAAAGAAAAAACCTGCCTAGATGTCTGAAAATAATGTCATAATATATGCCATAATGTCATAATATATGCCATTTCTCAGTAACATAAGAAGAATAAGATGATGAAGAAAAGCAGTGGTTTTATTTTCAGCAACATACAAGCCATATGCCAAGTACAAAACCCCTCCTGTATCTTTGCAATTAATATGCCACAAAATAATATTTTTTTTAGAAACATACAGGCCACATACCAAAAATAAAAACTGTTAAAAACAAAAGCAGATTAATACTAAAATGGCCCTTTAAAAAAATCCAGTCCATTTATCCCTCCGGTATGTTTGCAATTAATATGCCACAATATACAAGCAATATTTTTGTAAAATAAAATTGAGAAATATACAAGCCACATATCCAAAGTAAAAACGAGCTACTCTCGATATACTAAGTCAAAACCTATACTAGCTCGAATACTTTTTTACAATTTAGATTGACCGTTCAAAATTCGCGCCAAAATTTCCTCAAATCAAACCGAGAACCTTTTTCTCTTTGGCTTATTAATGTTCCATTCAAAATTCCATAGCACCACCACCCATTCCCACCTGCTACCGATTTCGGTCGGACTGCTGGTGCTCCCTTGCACCTGACAGTACAGGTGGTCCCCTCTCCCCCCCCCCCAACTTTCGCTTGCTTTGCAAGCACTTGCACCCACGACAGCTTGCTCTGAATGTGCATGTTAAACCCAATGACCTGACCTGACCAAAGTAAAAACCATGTTAAAGACAAAAGCAGATTAATACTAAAAATGGCCTTTTAAAATGACCGTAAATTTATCCTTCTAACAATGATCTATCTACTGATCATGTTGCAAGTACAGCTCTCCAGGTTGTGGATATTCCTGCTGCAATGTAATTTTATTCCTGCTGAAATACTAGATTCCAAATGTTTATTCAATTCAAACATGAAGGTTAGGGTTAGTTTTCGACTGGGTTCCAGCATCGCAGTGTGTTCCACCCTTCCAAGGTTGAGCCACGAGATTCTACTGTGTGTGTTTGTGTGTGTGTGTCTGTCTGTCTGTCTGTCTGTCTGTCTGTATGTATGTACGTATATATATATATATATATATTATCTATCTATCTATCTGGGAACATTTTGTTCAGAATTAGCTACATAAGTTTAGAAATAGCTACAGAATTTTAAAACAATTAACAGGTTGCTAATCTATTCTCAGTTGAACAGAAATATTGCCAATCACAATTTTTAAAACAAAATGTTCCCCAACAATAATTATCTACTTGTTTCATTTAAAAGCTAGTACATAGCCACTGCTATTTATCTACTCCAATACATTGCAATAAAAGTCAAACAGTTGGCAACGGCAAAATGATAACAGCTTTTCTTAATAAAGCCTCATGACATAACCTCAGTAACATGTCGGTGACTTACTTTCGAGAATGGTTTTGAAAATGACGTATTCGTCAACAGGACATTTCTCTTCATCCAGAGGAGTCTGGTAACTTTCTAAAGCCGTCTCTTCAGCACCATCATCTGTATATTCAGCATCACTGTCGTCCTCATTCGCCTACGTAAACAAATTTATTTTTAATTTGGTATTTTTTTTTTGACATTCAACTCATTTTAATTTCCGTTATATGGCATCAAATAGACGAAAAGAAAGAAAGAAGAAATACTTTATTGAACGATCCACAGCAATTTATATCTCAATAACAGCATATGCAATCATTAAGTTGAAATTCTGTGACTTAACAGCGACCAATGGAATTGATATGCTGTCTTGTGATAATCCGTTATTTTTATGGCTAATCTTGTATGAAAGAAAGAAATGTTTTATTTAATGACGCATTCAACATATTTTATGTATGGTTTTGTGGCGTCAGACATATGATTACGGACCATACAGATTTTGAGAGGAAACCCGCTGTCACCACTTCATGGGCTACTCTTATGTCGATTAACATTAAGGTATCTTATATTTGCACTTCCCACAGGCATGATAGCACAAACCATGGCCTTTGTTGAACCAGTTATGGATCACTGGTCGGTGCAAGTGGTTTACAGCTACCCATTGAGCCTTGCAAAGCATTCACTCAGGGTTTGGAGTCAGTATCTGCCTCGACTGGGATCCGAACCCAGTACCTACCAGCCTGTAGACCAATGGCCTAACCACGATGCCACCGAGGCTGGTCAAACAGACGAAAAGAACCACAGAAATAAAACAAGGAAACCTGCTGCCACCACACCATGGACTAGTGTTTTCCATTAACAGCAAACAGGACGAGACAAATTACTTTTCACCAGGGTCCCAATGCCTGATGGAATAGTAAAAAATAAGGGAATTTATTTATATTTGGCACCTTTTTTTTTAAGACCACAAGAAAATTTAGTTTAAAATATGTATCAAGGAGTACTCCCTTTGTAACTGTTTTTAAAATAATACTTGCCACTTTTTCTAACTTTTCTAAATACTGCAGTCCTTCATCATCAATCTCATCTTCATCACTATCTAAAACCTCTGAAAAAAGCAGAAAAAAAGAAGAGAGAAGTTAATTAGTAAGATCTGATATTATCAGTACAGCACAAAAAGGCCATTTTGTTAATTACTGAAAATATACAATGTATTGCATCTGAAAAGTACTTTGAGTGGTGAACGATGGCTAAAATTGTGTGTAAAAAGTATTGCGACCTCAGCTGACGAGTTATATTAAGAGAAACACAAACAAATAGTTTTAACAGTTGTATCCAATGAAAGCTCAGACCATATGTTGTTTGAATTCATTGGGAAGCTGGTGTTCAGTGTATATATAAATGGTTCGTTCTGTGTGAATTTAATAACTCTTTGTCAATACCATTACCATTACTAACATTTTGAGTTGAAGCAAGGTTTTTTTTAATAGTACTGATATTTTTGTCTTTTAGTACTTAATAAATATAAACATTCTATTGTCTACAGAAAGTATTGCACACAATAGTCTCAGAACACATTTTAAAATATTCTAGGCTGATAATATAATAATCATAATAAATTGAACATTTAAACATGCATCTCCAAAGAAAAATGTAATGTAATTCCTTTTCTGATCTACATGCACACATACATACTCTCTAGCAGACACTGTAGGCACCATTGCCACATAAATTGTTTTACCTGTTTCGTTTTCTTCATCTATTTCCTCTTCATCCGAGGATTCTTCATCTTCATTTGCACGACCTGAGTAATTATTAAAGAAAGAAATGTTTTATTTAATGAGGCACCCAACACATTTTATTTATGGTTATATGGCATCAGACACATGGTTATGGACCCGCTGTTGCCACTTCATGGGCTACTCTTTCTGATTAGCAGCAAAGGATCTTTTATTTGCGATTCCCACAGGCAGGATAGCACAAACCATGGCCTTTGTTGAACCAGTTATGGAACACTGATCGGTGCAAGTGGTTTACACCTACCCATTAAGCCTTATTAAGTCAAGCTATGTGCCAGGCACAGCCGAGGTAGACACTGACTTGTTATAGAAGAGTAACCAACTTTTTTCTAAATAAAATTTTAAAGATATATTTGTTGGGAAAATAAGTGTCAAAAGTTGACAGTTTTGAGCAGTAATATTAACTGTAGTTGATAGCTGTGCCCGTTTCTGCCAAGTAATTAGCATAACAAGGATGACAATGCCATTGCAGAAAAAATCTTCAATGCTTTTATCAGCTCTTAAAATTTTATCAAGAACAAAGACAGAAACAGAGTAGAACTATCTAGTATAAATTATTTCTCTAGATCAAATTTAAAAACATACTCCAATTTAATCAAAATTCCAAGTATAAAGTTAAAATCTTACTTGCATAGGCTCGTTTTAAACCCTGGAACAGTAACAATGAGGCTGGAATAAGCTGGGTACTAAGCTCAGCAATTTCTGCTGGTCTTGTATGAGGCATGTTAATAAGTGAACACAGACCGAGAACACACACTTTTCTGTCATGCAATCTGAAATAAAACACCAATTTAAATTATATCTGCCATATTACAATCATACATATTCCTGTGTTAGGACATCTACATTATTTCTTTTAAGCATATTTTGTCGGCAGAGGAAAAATAATATGCCAAAAAAGTTTGTTTTGTATCGATGACACCACTAGAACACATTAATTAATTAATAATTGGCTTAACATTGGGCAATTCTGACTCATCATTAATGGAAACTAGCACCTTCCCAGAGACACGAAAGCACATACCATGGCCGTAGACCAGTTGAGAAAAAATTTAATCAAAAGATATAGAATTCGCTATCATTTATTCCGAAGTATATTATTTTAACATGATATAATCTTCAATACAATTATTTACTTGGAGGAATAGTTGTAGACAAAGAGTCTTATGTATACAGACTACCAGGTAAATGTTTTCTAAAGAATTTGTTTTGATAAAACTTGGAATAACACTTATGAGAAGTGAAAGTAAACAAACCGCTACAATAAGCTAGAACAAATGTGGTAGAAACTAATCCACAAAAATCATGTGACCAAAACAGGAAGCAGAGATTGGAAGATTTTAAGCCATCCCACTGGCTGTTGGTATGTTCAGACCAGTCTACTAACAAGGTGAATATACTATTATATGAGGTTAGGTCAAGTAGAAAAGAAATTCATATTTACCCTAAAAAGCAGTCACAATCATGTATCCACTGTTTAAAGAACTGCGCTGCAATGGAGCCCTGCACATTGGGCATGGATATCTTGGTTAAGGTATCCAGCAACAGGTGTGTGTTATAGTAGAGGGCAGCTATCACAACTTGTAGGCACATTGTTCTCAATTCAGACGTCTGGACTTCTCGCGTCAACCGCTGCAGAACCAACTCCACAAACGATGGAACGACCTGAAAAAGTAAATATACACATGCAGCAAATAAAAACCAAATCAGAACCACCACAATCTTCACACAGTATGTTTTAATAGGAGGCAACTCAACAATTAATATTTAACAAGCTGCTAAACTAGTTTTGGTATATCAGATAAAGGAGTACTATTATTGTGATTATCACCCGACTGATATTAATTTCCAAGACATTAAATGACATAATGAGGACTATTTCAGCTGTTCATAGTAATCTGTACATAACACAAGAGTGAAACCTCTAAAAATGTGACCCAATGAAAACTGGAATTCAGTCAAAATTCCCTTTTAAAATATCATTTTACAAAAACATCTAAACCAGACTTTTTAATCGCTGTGTATGTATGTACATGTCAGGGCTTGAACTTAACGATGGCACCGATGCCAATTGCAGTCATTGAAATATGAATTGTTGTAGGTATGGAGCATCACTAATGGCAAATATACACACCTGGGGTACATTAAATATACACACCTGGGGTACATTATCTGCCAATACTTAACATTTACACATTTAAAATATGTCTACATAAAACAAGATAGACTTTCAGTCTTGTTTATTTGCTGCAAATGTCACTTTTATAAAAAATTGCCATGACAGGCTCAAATTTGCTGTTAGTGGGCCGTTTTAAACCCATGGCAATTCTTTCAAAAATTACTGTGGGAGAAACATTCTTAAGTTCGAGCCCTGCATTTGATGGAAGTATTAATAGTTTCTCTTACTGCATCCACTTTCCCAATACACTGTAACAAGATAACTTCCAACAATTTAGCAGCATGGCATTCTGGGTCTTCTCCAACATCCGATGTCAAAACCTACAAACATAAGCATTAATTAACATGAGAATTCTAAGGACAATGCATCTACATACAAGTGGCTAATATTAGGTTTAAAAGTTAATATCTTTTTTACTTTATGTATATTTGAAAGAAACCCTAACATTTATATCAATTTACATCAATTACCATCAACCTAAATTGATTTCAACAAGTGGATGTTTGTTTTTTGTGTGTTTAAAAAAAAAGTTTTGCAGAACTTTCAACTGAGAATTAAATTGCATTAATTTTAATGATTACGACAGCCAGCAATGTTTTGAAAAAACAGATAATACTGAAACTGAAAGTAGATATTTCTACAAAGAATATGTTAGTAGACTAGTACCGTTAAGCCAGTTCAACGTAATGAAGCTTAATACAGTGAGAACCGAGTATGAAAAGATGCAGAAGACCACAAACATATGGTGAGTGAAGCGTTGTTCATTTATTTGATATAAACATGTTAATTTCCAACACTTGACCAGACAGTCTCTTGTGGACATTCATACATACACATGCTTATTCATGTGACAATCACTTTTCATTGTGTGTATTGTACTGTTAATTTGTTTAAAACATCTATTTTATTGTTGGATGTCAAACTATGCACCTAAATATTAAAAAATTTCCATTTAAAAGACCGCTTTTCATGGTATTTAATTATTTAACTTTATATCACATAAGTACATATATATTAACCACATTGCAAAATTTAACAACATATATATTATTAAAAAAACCTATAAATTATATTAAATAATTAAATTAAACCTTGCTCAGTTTCTACATGTATCTTAATATAAAATATTTCAGTCTTTTAAAAAAAGTTTCAACAATGCCTACCTATCTTAAATGTTCAACAATTGGCAAACCAATCTATTGACAACATTAATTTAACACAAATAAAAGGCTTACCGTCTTGCACATTTCATAAATGGTTTGAATGTACTGTGGGTTTGCAAGGAAAGCATCTGTATCAACAGTGATGTAGTTATGAAGTGCTGGCATCATGTCTGAAATTATGTACAACATAAATTTTAACATTAAGAAATATTATTAATATATATAGGTCTATGCCAAATTGTTTACACTGTGTCAATTACTGCCAATGAATGTTGTAGAAATATGTTAATAGAATAACAGTAGACAGAACAATAATGGTGGGAATATTTTTCAATACCAGTATTTCGAGATTTGCTCAGTACAGTAAATTGATACATAAAAATATTTTTTAATACTTTTTTTAAATCCTGTAATTTCAAACATATAAGGAGACTGGTTTAACTGTACCTGTAAAATAGTCAATTCCATCCTTTTGGAACATCTGGTAGATCATGCCCAACACCTCCCACATGTGGTGTGATACCTGTGAACTCGTCAGACTGTAGATCAGAGATAAAACCTCCTCGTAGAAGTCTGCACAGTGAAAAAACAAAATAATATATATATTATTGCAATATTCTACAATTTAAACAAGGTGTGTAAGTGTGTGTGGATTTTCTTTGTGAGACCTACATATACTCAACAAGAAATGGTGCATAATGAAGGATCTGATAATAAAAATAATTGTTTACTTTTTATTAATAGCATAAAGGACTAAAGTAAAAGATTATAAAATGAAGGAAAATTTAAAGAGTGCTAATGTTTTCTTGTACAGCAAGAAATACAAATGTATTCCTATGCAACTCACCTATTATATTTTGTTGAAGTATATGTCCTATGACTGTAAGAACTATTCCTTCTAACTGAATGATAATCTGAAATGAAAACATGGACTTATTAAATCAGAAATATATGTACATACAAGGTGATCCAAAAGTTAAATACTGGATAAATCGAGAATACTATGTACATGTGTGTTATAATACAATTTATCTTACAAGTTTCTGCCTCAAAGTTAGTCTTGTTTTGTTTAATGACACCACTAGAGCACATTGATTTATTAATTATCGGCTATTGGATGTCAAACATATAGTTTTAGAAAACTCACACATTAAATTCATTAGTAGCAAGGGACCTTTTATATGCACCATCCCAGAGACAGCAGACCTTCGTTTTTGAAAAAACCAGGTATGCTAAAAATCGCACTCCTGAAAATGCTTACGAGGGGGTTGGATATCACACTCCTCAAAATTAAGACTTAATATGATGGTTGTTCTCAAAGATGAAGGAATGGGCCATTGCATTCTTACACAACATTTATCGATTTCTTATGTATTATATGCATATCATGTTGCATTAAAATTCTGAATTATGATAATCGATTTATGAATAATTATGAAAACAAGTACAATAATTTTAGTCTTCATCACAGAATGATATGATTTCTCCATGGACACAAACCTGTGAACTGAATGTGAATTGACATTGAAACAACTATGGTACTGTTATTGAGAACTGAAAAATGTCTTAATAAAACTCTCACAAAAAATAATGTCAATTAAAAGTGTAACAACCACATGACACAGGGTAAAGATAACCAACCAATCGTGTTTCAATTTATAAAAAGTATTCCAGGATGTTCATTGTGAACATAATGGAAAGGTTTGTGGCATTGTGAATTGGATTCAATAAACGATTAAAATTGCAAGGTTAATTTTGTTTCATTACAAGTGTGATTTGTTCAATTTAGGGGCGCGTTATTTCGCGCCGGTCAGATTGAGTTGACGGGGGTTCATGGGCGTGATAGCGCTCACGCACTTCAAAAACAAAGGTCTGAGACAGGATTACGCATACCACAGCCTTTGATATACTAGTCATGATGCACCGACTGGAATGAGAAATGACCCAATGGGCTCACCAACTGGGATCAATCAGACCGATTACACAACAAGTGAGCTCTATACTACTGGGCCCATCCCACCCACTACACATCACAAAAGAAATCAGTTTCTGGTTAACTTGTATACCACAAAGCTATCCATTTCTATTGCCTCTGATTGGATGGTATGGCCTTGGTGATCAGGTCATCAACTAGGAATAGCCAGTCCTATGTCTTTAAATCAATAATACACCAATGTATGTTATCATAAACAACAAATGTTCTCACCAACGGGTGTGTAAGAAAAAAGTTTAAGAACATAAGAGAAACATGTGAAAAGGCCAGTAAAACTGAAATTAAACGTGAAGTGACATTTGAAAACTACACATTTATGCATACAAGGTAAAGAAACAAATACCTAGAGAAATTATAATTATACGTATAACGAAAGTTCTAAATGTCTTAAGGTCAAACACAAGTACCCATATCACCTATATTTAGGTGAACAAAATGTCAGAACAGAAAAAAGCTAGAAAAACAGACGTAAATCATGCAACTGTGATGAAATTGAGGTCTCAAATTCACAAGGATAAAATTCTACATTTAATATTTCCGTAACTCACCTCCTTGTTTTCTTCCATAACACTGAGTAACGTTTCCATTGTATTGAGTACACCCAAGGCAACTATGGACTTTTCTTCAGAACCATCAGTGTCAGAATCCAGAACTTGTGCAAAGGTTTGAGCCTAAAGCAAAGAAGATTGCCATAAAAAAAACACATTTCACCAACACACACAAAAACACAAAAAATCCAATTAATGCACAACCACTGTAACAATTACTGTGTAATTTGTATATATTAAGAATATATTTTAAAAATATATCCGAAATGCCGTATTTCTTGTTGGTAAAGTCTCAACATAAGCTTGTTCGTTTACACTCAAAATTTAATCAATCAGAAATAATCTTGACTAATTATTATTCCCTTTAATACCGAAATCATATGAACATATTTTATCACTACATCCCCAACAACAAATAACAAAACAAACCCAAAACAAAAAAAGTAAAGTTAAAATTTGTTGTTAAAATAACACCACAAGAGCACACTGATAATTTTGACATATAGTCTTGGAGAGGAAACCTTCCACATTTTTCCATTAGTAGAAATGGAGTGTTTATATATAACATACCACACACAGGGTGTTATATACCATGGCCTTTGATACTGATATACCAGTCGTGGTGCACTAGTTATCTGGTACGAGAAATAGCCCAATGGGAAAACCGACAAGGATGAATCCCAGACCAACCTCACACTTTACCACTGGGCTATGTCTCTCCCCATAAATATGTAAACAAAGACATATCGACAAACATGCTATTATATTCTCTTACCAGATGAGTCATCATTTCCACTGCAATTGGAATAACGTCATCAACGTAAGTGCACACTATCCGCTGCATCACTGCTGTAAGGTCATCATTCTCAGTTTCTCGAATTACTTGTAAAAGTTCTGGAAACAAAACAAGAAAAAAACACCAAAAAAACCTGTTTGTATTAAGATCATTACAAATAAAACAAGTTCTTTGTAAATAAGTAGTTTATGGCAGATCATTATTCCCTCTGTCATTCCTGTTATAGCCAATGATGTTGTCTTGTTAAGAAATTTTTATTTTTTATTTTTTTTATAAATATTAGGATAACATTTCTCTAGTTGGCTTTTGCAATATTTAAAGTACCCATACTTTTAGTTATTTGATATTTTTATTTTTAAATAACTTCATTTCTGAGTGTTGCATGCTGTCCCTGGGGAACAAGTATATAATAGATAAAGATAGCTTTTACTTTTCGAAATGCTAGCAGTCGGCAAATATAGCAGACCCCCAACCCCGACCATATTAAATACCTTATAATGGTACAAATCCTTTGCCAATATTTCTTTTAAAAAAATTCAGCTTAAAACATGGGAGAATCACTCACCTAAAACAACTGGTTTCACAAATGGTTGTATGTATACTTTTGCTGCAATAAAAACAAGAACACTTTGAAACATATGCATGACAAAGATCTACCAGGTTTCTGTCAGGAAATTAATTTGATGGTAGTAGAAAAACAAACAGATTAAAAGTTCAAAATCTTTCATAGACCACCAAAATGAGAAAAATAATAATTTTATATTCACAAATCACCAGAAATAAATGGTGTGTGTCTACAAGAGAGAGAATGGATAAAAAGTAATTACATATTGAATAGAGATTATACGAGCATGTGTGTCATACTGATTTTACAAAACCAATGTCAGGATTCTTGTATTGCCCTAACGAAAGTGAGGGAAATACATAAATCGTGACAAGTTTCTTAATATCAGTACAAGACACACATGAGTAATAATTTCTTTATTATGCATATTTTAGTTTTTATGAACAACAAGGGTGTTTTATTTGAAATGAAGTTATATTTCACATACAAAATCTGAGCTAAGACTAGGGAAGCAACATGTCACATCACAAAATTAGCCCATGACACTTGTTACTACACGTGTGCTTTGTACAATATTTATGAACTCTGTTATGTTGAACATTGTGGACAATGATGATCTTTACTGTTACAGTCCTCGAAATTCGCAGAGGCAATTCCGTTGCAAAATTGATTTGCGACAGCATTTCACTGTCGTTGCAGACCTTTTCTCTGAACTTGGTCCAATTACAGATCCAAGAAAAAACCCATTTATAACTGAATTTGGCCCAATGTTTCCTCAATTAATACTAATCAGTTTAGTATAGAAGCTTACAAAAATAAAGTTGAGATGTCATGTTTGAGCATATTATTATTGCAGAGGATCATATATGAATAATTTTCACATTAATAATTTAAAATCGCTACTGTAGTGCTGTTGCAAATTGATTTGCGACAGCACTTAATTGCCTTAGCAAACTTGTCCGAATTTCAAGGGCTGCTGTTACCTTTCTCCTGCTCGGTGATGAGCATCTGAAGAGCTAAGGCGGCCTCCACTCGGACGGGCAGGTCTTTGTCATTGCACAGGCATTCCTTCACAGCCTCCACCGCCACTATCAGGTTCCGCTCCTGTTTGAACTTCAGTTCACAGAAGTAGCGAATCACCCAACATGCCTGAATCAAAGAACAAAATGACACATCTCTGGCATGCATGGTGCTATATAATGGATATAAAAGTTTGCACACTGATTAATTAATCATCGGCTACTGGATGCCAAACAATTAGTAATTTTGACTCTTAGTCACCAGAGAAAACCTGCTAATTTTTCCATTTGTAACAATTGTGGTGCACTGGTTGGAATGAGAAAAACCCGATCAGTTGAATGGATCCACCAAGGTGGTTCGATTATGCAACTTAAGCACCTCAGGCTAGCACTCAACCGACTGAGCTAAATCTCGCCCCCTGGATATAAAAGTAACCTAAAGAAGTCAGTTAAGAATCAATGAACGTCTTGTACAAAATATTTGCAAGTGAAAATTGTAAAAAACTTGGAATTGATTTCCACCTTTCCTTAATACTTCACCTGATCTCTACACAAGAACTATAAGGTTTTCGGATACCCCTTTACATGAAACACAGTACTAAAACCTTTGGCTAACAAGTTTTTAAATAACAGTAACTGTCACATTGAGTAGTTCCATCATTAACATCATCTTCACAGTGTACAAAGTGCATTCGTGTTCATTTCACATTACTGAAATATTTAGTGTGGTTAACGACTATTGCTTCATTAATTGCACTGTTTTGGTATAAAATTAAACACATGCATGAAAATGTCAATTGCAGAGTGCTCGTGTGAAAACTAAAGAGGATGACTGTAAAATGCCCCACCCTCTAAAAAACCATCAAAACCCAACCCCACAAGAAAAGCAACAGACCAAAAAAAAAAGAGAGGAAAGCTTGATTACTGTGTATATCGTTGTTAGTAAACTTTGTAGAAAGACCTACCCCTTATTATACAACTCCTCAGTATCTGATAAAAAAAAAAGTTGGTACAATGTACAAGCCAATTCATGTTGTACGTACTTGAACCAAAGATACTGTCAGTTCAACATTCATTGTCAGTTGTTTTGGTGAACCGATCAAAGTTTTAACATTTTTAATTTTTAAAAAGATTTCAAGATATCTAAAAAATATAATTTCCGTTTTTTTTTTTTATGTGGTTATATCCTTAGCAAAATGAAAGGTTTCTAACAAAAAAAAAAGAAGTAAAAAGACAGGAATTACAAATACTGACGTTTTCGTCAATTGAGTTTCCTTTCAAGACCTTGGTGCAGACTGATTCATTATTTTCGGAGTGAAAAAAGTGTGCATTTTGAAATAAGGAGCTGGATGCTGTAAAATAAGAGGGGTACATAAATATAAAGGAGGGGGCCAAAGTAAAAGGGGGAAGGGAGTGCAGCAACCCCCTAAAATGGATCAGCAAGAACACTGGATTGGCAATTTCACAAACATCAAATTTGTACTAAAAGCAAGCTGAAGTTTGGACAACTGCTATGAACTTACTCTTGCTCGAAGGTATCCATTCTGGCTGGTGAATTCAGGTATTACATGGTTTATCAACATCATCTCTGCCTGATCTTTGTAGATTTTACGCTAAAAAAAAAAAACAACCCCAAAACAAATCAACTAAAATCCTTTCTAAGGCGATACATGAATAACCATATGTTTAGAATGGTTCAGTTTTTTTTTATTATGGCACATATATATATTCATAAACATTTTCTTGAAAACAAAACCAAACCAAAAGGTTTATTTTAAATAGTATTTAAAAAAATATAATAATAAAATCAATGTTCTAATTAATACAATGCTGACGTAACTTCTTGTTCCGATTTAGGTGTTCTTACAGTATGCTTTGATCGTATGCGACAAGTCGGTGCAATTAATTGCACTATGGGAACGCTGCTTTAGATGTCTTACCTTGAGGAGAACCTCGGCAACCGCTCCTATCATGTGCATCGCTCCATCCTTCTGCCTGGGCTCCACATTCGGCTGGGTCAGAATGGACATGCAGAAACCCATAGCCTTGTTAAGAACCTCTTTCCTCTTAGCGGCAGCAGAGTAAAACACTATCTGAGCAGCCATTACAGGCGACAGGAAATCTTCAAACACATCTGAAGAGCAGAGAACAAAACAAATTTTAAACTGTAAAGCGACAAATAAATCTATGGCAAAACTCTTTATTTATTAAAAAAAAAAAAAAAGAAAGAAAAAAAAAAGAAAAAAAAAAAAGAAGGTTTTTACTGTTCTCACATAGGTGTGCATATGAAAATATTTAACTTTCAATCAATATTGTTCTTGGCAATAATCCACACAAAGAAACACTTATTCTAGCTTCAAAAACCCCACAATCTCCACCCCATCCCTAAAACAAACTCCAAAACCACCACAGGGAACATTCTGTTTTCAAAAATGAACTCAGCAACATTTCTAGTCAATTACAAATCGATTATCAACCACTGTTTTAAGGTTTTAAAATTGTGTAGTGATCTCTAAAACTTGTTGCGAATCGCGACGTGATACTGATCAAAATTTTCCAACAAAAGCGGTGTATGCTGTACCATATTTAACTCTGATATATTCATGTGGGTCGGTGTTCCAGAGCTCATCATCCTCCTCACTGTGACACATCAATGGGAATATCACCTGTTGGATCAGGTCCTGCAAAACAAAGAAAACACTCAACACCAAGCAATTTTAACATATAGTCTTAAGACATTTTCAGACAGGTTAGCACATAAAATGGACTTTGATATAGTAGTTGCGGTGCACAGACTAGATTGATAAATAGACCAATGGGCCCACCAACAGACATCGTTCCTAAACTGATCTCCCATAAAGCAAGTGCTTTTCCACTGGACTACGTCATGCCCCAAAAGTAGAAATAGCTCACAATATTACTGTAGTACCTTTCGCTTAAGTCTAGCTGTTATTACTTGTATTGAAAAAAAAGAGAAGAATTCTGAGTGTTGGTAATAAACCCAAGAGTGAAAATCACATCTTTATCATGCCGACACAATACTATATACAAGTATTATTATTATTATAAGTGGTGGTCAACAGCATCATCGGCAGAATGTATTTTCCCATTAGAGAATGCAAAACAGTTCCTCGATTTGACCAACTGTATGAACAATAAATTATCTGACAGGTTTACCTGCATGTGCGGTTTTATGAATTTCCAGGAGAATGCATGACTGATTCTGAAAACAATAAAAACCTTGGTTAACTGCTACTGAAATACACAAACCATTAGTCAACCGAATTAATAAAATCAGACTTTAAAGACTTCCGGAAATTAACTGATTGATAATATTTTTCGCTTCTTTGCTCCAGTGTAGTTTTGCATCATATTTACATGGTAATACAAAATAATATGTGTGACTTGAATACTTCTGGGTGTTGTAAGCAAATTTTCAGTTCTTAATAACAAATAAAGATTTCACAGGACGTGTTTTCCAATGAACAAGATAAACAAGCATTGCAAGGCATTAATTCATGGCGACTTTTACTGCTTAACCGGACTTAGATAACGACAGATGAAAGTTAAAAGTTTGTTTTAACACACCACTAGAGCACACTGATTTATTAATCATTGGCAATTGGATGTCAAATTTGTTGTAATTCTGAGAAGTCTTCGAGAGAAAACGTGCTCCAAAAGTAGCAAAGGATCCTTTATATGCATCATTCCATAGACAGGATATGCCACTGGCTAAAATGAGAAATAGCCCAACGAGTCCACTGACAGTGCATCAAGCTTTACCACCTGGCTACGTCCCACCCCCCTTTGATAAGAGCAGGGTAACCTGTACTAATGAAAAGAAAGCGTGAATTGTCTGATGATGGAAGCAAGCTAGCTTACCCCTGGTTTATGTAATTGAGAGCCTGCTGCAGAACACGGGGTGCAATGTACATGTGTTGTCTGTACTGATCCAGTAGTTTCAGCAGAACCTGCAGAATTCCAGCTACAATAGAAACATAAACAGTAACATTAGCACTGAAAAATACTTAAAGGGGGAATCTTATTATGTGGTTAGTCGTACCGACATGTCGCATTGCAATCAAATCGTACTGTGAGAACACCCAAATCAGAACAACTTCAGTCTTGTATGTCCCAATTTTTGTAGGTCAGAAAAATTGCATGCATAAAGTTGGTGCGACTAATCACATAATAAGAATGCTGCTAACATGTTATCTGATTTGTAGTTAAATATTTAGAAAACAAAGAAAGTGAGACATGGCTCAACTTTAAAATTTGATACAATAATTTTAAAATGGTTTTTCTTTTTTGCCATTGGTAAAATACTCACCTACAGCAATTTTAAGTTTGCCTATAGCATTTTTCAACTAGTAACGTTTGCAACAAATTATTGATACCTCCCCCCCCC
>JAECMU010199018.1:7146-21367 GCA_016106625.1 Dracogyra subfuscus
CGCAAACAAAATAAAAAAGACTACAAGAAATGTTTGTGGGGTTAATTAAAAAAAAAAAACGGGAACACCAGTTAACCATAGTTAAGAAAGCATTCTGGCAGACAATATACAGCAATTTGTATTTTAAAAATGGCTTGCTGCTAACATGAAAATGCTATGGGTTTTCTCTAAAGACTATCAGAATTACCAAATGTTTGACATCCAATAGCTGATGGTTAGTTAATAAATGTGCTCAAGTCAGGGCTAGCTCTGCCACTCGCTAAATTTGCCTATTGCGATTTCAAATTTTATTTCAATTTTACAAACAAATTTCATGTACTAATAGGTATTTGTTTTGGAAAATAACTGGTTTTTAAGATTATTTGGTGGAATGTTTTGCTCATCCAGGGCTTTCATTCCTTTTCGTTTTCTCTTGCAGAGAAGTGCCTACGTTGTCGAAGCCTGTTTGCTGAAGTTTCTACTAAAGATCTGTGATTGCGACCAGCAATTAGATGAACCATACATTGCTAAGATGCTTGACATACTTTGGGCTCTTCTACAGGTCAAACATTTAATTTTCTTTTAACTTAAGCCTGATAGTAGGCAGAAATGCCATTGGTTTAGATGTCTGGTTAAGTACGGTAGTCATGAAAAGTTTTTGTCATTCTCAGTTATATTTTTTTTTAATAAAGATTTACCCAAGACATATTATTAATCTACAAATTAGGTCTAATATTAAACAAAAGTTTATTAAAATTTCACTTTTTAAAAACAATACAAGAAATAAATGATCTATACAGCTAGATCAATAGCTTAATATTCATTGTGCCACAAGGTGGAGGGGGGGGGGGGCAGTATGCTTGTGTCGCAGGATCGAACCACCTCGGTGGATTCATTTAATTGATAATGATTTTTTCATTACAACCAGTGCACCACAACTGGTCAAAGGCCGTGGTACTGGTATGTGCTTCCTGTCTGTGGGAAAGTCCACATAAAAGATCTTATAAAATGGAAAACTTTAGTGGGTTTTGTCTGCTGACTTAAGTCAGAATTACCACTTGTTTGACATCCAATAGCTGATGATTAATTAATCAATGTGCTCTAGTGGTGTTGTTAAACAAACTGTAACTATGCCACAGATATATGTACATGTCAATATTATGCTACAAAGGAGAGATTTGTCGAAAGTGTTCTCCAAAGAAATTATCTCATAGAGGTTTACAGTAAGATTATACTCCAGCAAAATTAATACTAAATTGGAATTCAGTTATTGTTAATTTGTGCTTCAATTACATTAAATGGGTAGTTTTTTTTCATTGACACTTGATCTTAAATTTCTGTATTCTTCATAGCATTTTACTTAATACCTATGGTATATACTTCAATTTTTTATTTAAATAACATTTATTATATTATGTGATGTTAAAAAAATAAAATAATAATAATTATTCGAACCAGAGACCCTCATTGTGAGAGTTAAGCACACTACTAGCTGAGCTATTCGGGAAATTCCCACTAGCTACTGCCAGTTCGAGCACTTTATACTAACACTACTATGTGAATGTGGTGTTTTAGCATTTTGTTGAGTTAGTAACATGTGGGTTTGTTTTTGTTTTTGTTTTTTATCCCACTGCCCCCTTTCCTTTTGCTACTTTGAATTACATCTTATGTCTTCCCTATCTGGCAGCTCTTCCTATCTTTCAACTTCTTTTGCTGTTCACCTCCACATCCCAGTCCTTGTCTCTCCAACTGCAACATGTGCTTGTCTCTTGTGGCTATCCATGTCACACACCTGCCATTTCCCATCAGCTTTTAGCTGTGGGCTTAGTCTGACCACTTCAGGGAGTGTTCAGTAGTTACTTGTGGCATTGATAAGAGGAACTTGTAACCACCTATTATATAACATGTGTAATATGTGTATTTGTATTTTTCAGGACTACGAGTTGAAGCAGTGCCTTGAATATCTAGCCATTATTCTGTTATCTTCATACAGATTTTCCCCTGTCACACCAGACTTCAGACACCCAGTACGTTACCTTATACAGTTTTTATTTCAGGGTCAAACATTTGTTACCGACAGCAGTTTTGAAATGTTTTCGTCCTCAGAAAAATACTCACTAACAGCAATTTTGAGCCCACCTATTTTTAACTAATAACTTTGATAATAAATATGAAAATCAAGAAACGGTCCTTTCAACCGATAGTAATAATTGTTATCCATTGGCTATTTAATTGTATGGTAATTTACTTATTTAATAATCTGAGGTACCGGTAATGTTCTCATTTAGTGATGTGTGGTAACATTATTTTTTAATAATGTGTATTAATAAACTTACCTTATAATAATGGTTTGTGAATGAATCGTTATGCTCTTTAGAAAGATGAATATTAATCAACATTAATATTTATAAGTAAAGTAATACTTTTATTTTAATTGCTGAAAGTATTATTATAAACAAATTATTAGGAATTATTTTAAATAAAACTTTTGTTTTAATTACAGAAATATTTTTAAATGGCAGTAGTTTACTGTTTTTAACAAATTATGTATTGTACTGAAAACACACATTTTTAAAGGAATTTATAAACTACATTAAATTTTATATGTTGTATAGGATTGAGAAAAGAGGAAAAATTATATTGTTTAAAATTGTTTACTAATTATATTAATATTACTCAGAAAGAAAATTGAAGATAATATTTGGTCTGTATTTAACATGATCTGTCTTTATACTATTTTCTAGAAACAGTATCTCACTTTGACACTTGCAATACTGAAACATCCACAGACAAGAAGACATCTGCTGGTTTATGTATTATATCCTTTTAGTAGAATACAGATTGTATTACATGAGTACATGTTCTCTATAACATTTATAGTTGAATTATCAGTGAATATAATTTATTGTGTGCAACACACACTTAAATGTGACAGGTGTTTTTAGTTAACATGGCATGGGTTTATATTATTGATTGTGAAAGCCTTTTAGATCTGTGTGTGTTATTTTATGTTATTTTTTTAGAGTTTATTCAATGAAAAATAGACTCTTGGTATCCTGATGTTGTAATTTTTACCAAATAATAACACTGTCCTCAAAGGTGTGATGCCAAAGATACATGTGAAATTTGTATGGCCACACTAATTAAGGATTGTCTGTTCATTATTTTACATTTATCTGGGTATCAAACAAAAAATCATCTGCAAACTGTGTGAATCGGAAAAGCTGTTCTCTCATAAGTGTGCAGCTTTTTTTTGTTCATACCCCGATGAATGTGAAAGAAATAATACTCAATCCTTATAATTAAAATTAAAAAATACTTACTAATAATAACACCATTAAGAATGATTTTTTTAGTTCTGAACAATAACACTCGGTAAGACAAAATACCAATATAAATATGATGTTTCTTGATGTAATTTTTAGATTCATTGAGAAATGAACACATTTGTGTTGATACAGCTGGAACAATGGGATGAGGTTACACTGTAATGAATCTAATGGAAATTTAATTATTATTTTATATTCGCTAACGTTTCCTGATTCACATTATACTTCTGATTGTTACACCTTAACCCAGTGTGTACATTCGACAAGATCAAGTTTCCAATCTTTATGCACATAAAGCCTCCCGATGATGCAGGATTAGCAGAGATTATCCCTTCAGTTTGGTGGGAACCTGTTTCGAAGGTAGGTCCTGTCTTGTTGTCTTAAACTTACTATTATCGGGGATCACACTGGAACGAATTTAATTTGAGCAAATTATTGAAATATGTAGAGTATTTCTTTGAACATGATTAAAAAAGGGCTAATCAATACAACATTATATTAGCCACTTTGTATAAAAGTGAGCAATTGGCTAATTTTGCAAAGGGCAGGGAAAGAAGAAGGGAAATGTTTCATTTAATAATGCACTCAACCCATTTTATTTACGGTTATATGGAGTCTTGACATATGGTTGGGGACCACACACAGATATTGAGAGAGAAAACTCACTGTCTCCAATTAATGGGCTACTCTTTTTCTATTAGCAGCAAGGAATCTTTTATATGCACCATCTCATAGACAGGATAGCATATACCACAACCTTTGACGTACCAGTCATGATGCACTGGTTGGAGTGAGAAATAGCCCAAATGGGCCCACTGATGGTGATCAATCCCAAACCGACCACTCATCAAGCGAGTGCTGTACCACTGAGCTACGTCTTGCCTACAAAGAGCAGGGCGGGCCCTATACTAATGTTACTGAAAGGGCCATGGTCCAAGCTTGCTGTCAGTAGAGCTATCTCGGTATCACCAGAACCTGGGTTACACAGAACCTGCAATGTCTTCTGGGAAATTGTACCCCACTTGGTGTCACTCACTCAGGAGACCCACCTATAATTGTACCCATGAAGTGGAAGACACTCTGTGTCTATGGCTTTACACCTACCTATTGATCCTAGCAGTGTCCTCAGGTTGGGTATGAACCCAATACTTACCAGCCTTATGTCTGATGAACTAACCACTTTAGTCTTTACCACCGAGAATTTTATTTTATTAGTTTGTTTGCACGGATTATCTTCTTCCTTGAATAATTTTTAATGCACACTAAATGCATTAAAAAGAATTATCACTTTTACAGTAGAAAAAACTTTTATTAAAAATCCAGCATTTGTTATTAACAATAAATCCTGTCTGAAAACCTAATAATTTTTAAAACCTGCATATCGGCCACTTTAACATAATGATGACTAGATCTGTGAGCATCATTAGATTTGAGCAATGTATGTAGACAGCCCTCGAAATTCGCGGCGAGAATCGGCAATGCCGTCGCAAAAGCTATCGCAAAATTGATTTGCGACAGCATTTCATTGCCGTCGCAAATCTGAAGGCATTTTTCTCTGAACTCTGGGTCAATTACAGATCCCAGAAAAGCATTTATAATTGAATGTGGCCCAATGTTTCCTCAATTAATATTAATCAGTTTATTCCAGTATAGAAGTTTACGAAAGTAAAGTTGAGGTGTCATGTTTTAACATATTATTACTGCAGTGGATCATATATGAATAATTTTGACAACATTAATCTTTTCTTTAAAATTGCCGCCGTAGTGCCACTGCAAAATGTATTTGCGACGGCACTTAATTGTCTTAGCAAACTTGTCCGAATTTCAAGGGCTGTGTAGATGTAGAAAGATTTAGAATGCAGTTTAACTAAATATTATTGCGGTCTTAAATTAGCTCTGATTAAGATTAGACTTAGACTTAGATACGGTTTTAACATTCTCATATACCTCTATGGTTTCAAACACTTATGATTAAAGAGAAATATTTGACTACTTATATATACTATATGTTTATGCATTATTAAGTATGTCAAATGATAAAAAATTTTATTGTATATTAAATGTGGTCTTCAGGATGATGATGAAGTGGTGCCGGAAATTCCTCTGACAACTGAAGAAAAACTCAGACAAAAGACCTATGCTGCTGCCTGTGATAAACTCAGAAAGAAAATTGAAGGTATTTGTAATAACATCTTTTACAGTTGTGCTTATTATCTAGCTTTCTTGATGAGTTTTCTTTCTTGACAGACACTATTAGCATACATATAGCTTTGATTAGATTTTTTATGTCATTTTGTACATAAAGAACACACTGCTTATGAACTCAGATTGTAATTATTACTTGTAATGATTATTTGTATGTATATTGGTTTTCTTTTTTAAAATACCTCATTTGATAAGTCTTCTGGTTTAAAATAGCATACAAGGCATGTAATAGTGGTAATACCTTTGTTTTTATTCAACAGAATATGGAAATTACATTATCAATTTTGAACAATATTATCATAGCATCTTAAATTGATTATATACTGTGAAAGATATCGGGGAACACTTGGTCCACTGTAAATAAAAACACACAGTAGTATAAACTTAATGAAGAAAGGGTTCTCGGCACAGTCTACAGCGGCTTTCAGGATTTCAGCCGACCTGGGCCTCCCCGCTTCCAGTTCTCCGTGCGATGCGCTCAGGGAAAAAGAAGGAAGATACAGTCACGTGACCGGAACTAGAGAATTGGGCCATCCCATTGGCTTTAGGGATGTTCGACCAGACCACTGCCGGGGGGGGGAGGGAATTTGCACTTGTTTGAGGATTGGTAATGTATAATAAAAGAGAAAACACCTCAAGTTTTCTCTATTTAATATATTTTCAGAAATTGAAGAAATTCAAGTTGAAATGTTAAAAGTGTTGCTGATACACAATGATCCTAAAGATGTGAGTATTTAATAAAAATCATAATATGATTATGGCTGCCTTCTGCAGAAATACACAGCCAAAACTATATTACATCTTTCTCGGTAAAAAGAAATGTATTCATTGTATTCATCTGCTAAATGCTAGATTTTTCTGACACTTTAAATACTGAATGGAAATTTACCTCCTTAATACCCACTTTGGATCCTTATATGAAACTGCAATAAAGCCAGGGTTTTTTTATATTTAGTGTTTAAGAATTTCCAGTATTAATTTGGTTGAACCACTGTATAAAAAATATAGACCAAGCAAATCTTTAGGGAACATTGCATGAGATGAATTCTCAGTCTGTTACAACCACTAATGGACTAGCTATAACTTGCACTTTGTTTAGCCAAAATCTATTAATCGATTTGGGGGGTAGGTGAGGGGATGGATAGATGGATGCGATTAACTGCTTACTTGCCAGTTAGCTGATTCAAAATAAATTTGAGTGGATTAGATTTCAGCAAATAATGTTTTTAAATTTTAATTTTATTTTTATTCTACTAACCTTGACTTTTACCTGTTTCATTGTGGGGATGTGATGTTTAATTGCTTATCTGAAATAACCAATAAGCTTATTTAAAATAAATTTTAGTGGATTAGGTTACAGTAAAACAAATGTTTGTTTAATAAGGATGACATTATTTCTATTAATTTTACATCGCAGGAGAAAACGTCGAGAGATATTTTCATGGAGAAGCTGCACTCGTTTCTTCATGAGAACAGTGGCGTGATGCGGGTGTATCAGGTGAACACATGTCCCCTGCCAGTCAGTCTGTGCTTCTTCCACCGCCTCATCAAGGCCGTCCAGTATTACTGGAACATTTTCCAGAACGAAGACCCGACACGATTTGTTAAGAGCACAGGTTTGTTTATTTCCTTTCCAATTTTGATCCAGACATATTTGTTTTTAGTTCTCTACTGGTCCAACCAGAGAGAACTATAGATTTTGTCTCCATCCCGTCTGTCTGTGAATATAAAAGATCCCTTGCACTAATGGAAAAAAGTAGCGGGTTTCCTCTTAAAGACTATGTGTCAAAATTGTATTAGTGTTGGTATTAAGTGCTCCTACTAGCAGTAGCTTGTGGGAATTTCCCTATTTGCTCAGTTGGTAGAGCGCTGGACTCTCATACTAAGAGTCTGTGGTTCGAATCCCCTCAGTGAAGGTTTAGTTTTCTGTTACAGAATTACCAAATGTTTAACATCCAATAGCCGATGATGGTGTCATTATATAAAACAAAGTAGTTGTTTTCATACTTGTCAGTGTTTCAGTTTGTCCATCCATCTGTCCCACATATAGTTTTCCAGACATTTTTTGCAGTGCCTCAAGATATTGGGCTGACATTTTGAGTATAGATTTATCATGTACTGTCGCAGATCAAGTTTGACTTTCATGGCAATGAACCCATTTTTGACAGAGTTATGGCCCTTGAACTTAGGAGATAAGAAAATGTGTTTTACAGATAAGTGTTTTTGCAAATATTCAGCTGACATTTTGAGTATCAACTTTATCATATAATTGTACATATCAAGTTTGACTTTCATGACAATTTATCTATTTTTGACAGTCATGACCCTTGATTTTAGGAGATACGAAAATTAGTTTTGCAGATATTTTTTTTTTGCAATGCCTCAAGATACTGAGCTGAAATTTTAGGTATAGCTTTATAATGTTTTGTTACAGATCTAGTGTGACTTTCACGACAATTTACCTATTTCTCATTATGTTGTGGACATGATGTTAGCTCACTTTGTAATTTGTTACATATTTTCCAGACGCTTTCTTGCCCATGCAGCAGTTCTGGAGTGACTCTAGGGAATACTTTGATTTCCAGCGATGTGGTGGTCTCATGTCACACCTCAACAGAACACTTGGTGGTGAGTGTGAAATATTGAAGTCTATAGATGGAATTTTCCATTGTTACTACAGTGAAAACCTCTAAACAGGACACCCTTGGGACCAAGACAAATGTCCTATTTTAAGAGGGATCTGGTTTAGAGAGGTTAAGTTCTGTTTTGATTTTTAAAAAGGGACTTTGTAAACATCCGGTTTTACGGGAATTCCCGTTCACTGATGGTCCAGTTTTGAGAGATTTCACTGTATCCATCACTTACTGTTTGTTGTTATTTATTTTAAATTCATTTGAGTTCAATTAATTATTTTTAAACATTTTAAATAGCCAATATTGTTTGAATATTACTGTGCGGTACTCATTTTCATTGTCCAAAAATACAGTGTTGGATTTTTTAAAACAAATTAATTTTTATTGTTAAAACTACACTATTAGATTGGCTTTTTAAAAAATATTCTTATGAATTTTTTAACAGTTGAAGTAAACAAAGCTCAGGGAATTTCTCTGTCAGACGATGGAAAAGTTGTGAAGATGGACAAAAAAGGAGCAAAAGACCATTCGTCTGAAAAATGTAAATATTAGCAGTGTCCTGAATAAAAACATAAAAAGACAGTAAAAGACTAATTATGAGTGCCAAAGGCTAGCCTGGCACGGTAAAACTGCAGCACTTGTTTTGGATGTAAAATTTTGATAAAAAAAAAAAAAAAGCTCTCAGATGCAATTTAAAAATAATATGCCAATTTTAGAAAATTAATAATAATATTTTGTTTTTAAAGAAAGTGTCTGGCGATTTAGTAAAGTAACCAGTCAGTTTAGTCCGTTACCCGCTCTTATTGAGAAGTCTGGGTGGTGTTTTCACTGAACATGGGATGTTGTGGAACATGATGTAGTCATACTTCAGACCCCTGTATTTATAAGACTTTTAGTGTTCAGACTTCACAATTTATTATTTCGGGCGGGATGTATCCCAGTGGTAAAGCGTTCGCTTGATGCATGGTTTGGATCGATACCAGTCGGTGGACCCATTGGGCTATTTCTCGTTCCAGCCAGTGCTCCACAACTGGTGTAACAAAGGTCATGGTATGTACTATCCTGTCAGTGGGATAGTGCATATAAAAGATCCCTTGCTGCTAATCGAAAAGAGTAGCCCATGAAGTGATGACAGCAGGTTTTCTTTCTCAATATCTGTGTGGTCCTTAACCATATGTCTGATGCCGTTTAACCATAAATAAAATGTGTTGAGTGCATCATTAAATAAACAAGTCCTTTCCTTCCGTCATGATTTAATAGAAAGACTGAACACTAGTTTTAACAGCGTTAGTCATGGACTTCTGACTGAGTAGAAGTTTTAATAGCACTAGTCACTAACTGGTTGTGTGTTGAAGAAATATTATTTTTTTTAGTGCCCTACCAGTCTGTCTTTTCTATTTATACATTTCTGACTTTTTTCTTTCTTTCTTTTTTTTTCACTATGCCTCAAGATATTTAGCTGTGTTTGTGTTTGTAACTTTATCATTTTCTGTTACAAACCATGTGTGGTTTTTATGGAAATTCACCTATTTTGGACAGAGTTGTGTCCCATGAAGTTAAGAACATTTATTGGACACAGTATAAGAAATGTATTGCTTTGGCAATACTCTCAGAATGTTTGTTCAAACTGATAATTTTGTTCCGTGTTTGAATAGCACTGGACACTGACTGTGTGTAAGAAATATTTATTTAGACTAATCACTTAGAGGGTTCTTACGCGTCCTGGAAATCCTGGAATGTCCTGGAATTCTGTGATTTTAGAATCCAGGCCTGGAATGTCTTGGAAAAAGCAGTAAATTTTATTGTGTCCTGGAAATTTAGGCCAAAAATTTGGTGGTTTATTTTTCCTCAACTTTACTTGTGTTGTTCTCATGACCTGTCTACATTTAGACAACAATTTCTTCTAAAACATTCATTGATTGAACATTTCATGTCCTGGAAAAATAAGAAAACATCCTGGAAAAGTCCTGGAAATGTCCTTGAATTTCATGTTTTTATAAGTGTAAGAACCCTGACTTAGTTGTGTGTGTTTATAGCGGAGTACCCAGACCGTGAGATGCCGAGTGGGAACACCCTGATGAGACTACTTGACAGCCTAGTTCTGCTCTACCACATTGCAGCTCACAAACAGCTAGGGAAGGTAACTCTTAAATGTTTTATATTAAGTTAGGAAAGGTAACTGTTGAGTGTTTTATATTAAGTTAGGAAAGGTAACTGTTGAATGTTTTATATTAAGTTAGGAAAGGTAACTGTTGAATATTTTATTTTAAGTTTGGAAAGGTAACTCTTGAATGTTTCATAGTTATCAAATGTGATTCAGTTATGGAATATTTTAAAAACAATCATCTTGGAGGCTTTGTCTGTAAATACATAGGTATAAACTCATTCAACATATTATGGAAATAAATAATGTACTGTAAATCATGAAATTAATGCGAGCAATTAATTAATGCGAAAAATGCGGCAAACACATCGACGCAATAATAACTTGATGCATTTTGTTTCGTCTCATTCCCAATACAAAAAATGTGCAAGATTTTACTATAATACTTCTAAATAAAATAAAACTTTTATAATATAAATATGAAACAAAATACAAAAATAATTTTTATTATAAGTTTTCTTTGTAAATACTTCAATAATCTTTCTTACGTTTCAATGTTGCCATTCTGTTTTCACTTTCCTGGAATATCATAGCGGTTATATAATACAGTGATGTTCCAAATGTTTTGTTTTTAAAAGCTAATTTTGTGATATGAGTATTTTTCTAATTTTCATACACTTCTGGATTACTGTATACATTTAAACTGTTTTGAACATTTGTAAAATTATAACCAACAATCCGTGCATATTTCTTCAAATCATTTGGCTCGACTCTATATATGGCATTTAATGTAGACTGGTCGCAAGTTGTCACTGATAACGTCTTTTCCTGTGCTGCGCATCAAGTCTATAAAATCAGTCTAAAACATTTGTTAGACTAATAGGTCTGCATTCGCATTAAATATTGTGCCCTGTATTAGCGACCCGTTTACCTTTTATTCCAACTGGTGGATTAATTAGAAGCAATCATCACACATAAGTGCGAGGCTTATCCTTAACAAAAAGGTGTCGTTATACTAATGACACTACTTTAAGTAATTAAGGCTTCCTGGTCGACCCACCATGCGATTAGCTTACGGTCCTGTTGTAGCTGTGAAAACAACTACTGACTTCTGTTAACATGAAATATGAAGCCCAACCAATATAATAACAAAACAATTGTGTTTTTTATGTGATGTGGACTTTTGCCCGACGCATTAATAAAAATACACATTTTTGTTCACTCATGTACGGACGCAATAATATCATGACGCATTAATTTCATGATTTACAGTATATGAAACCAAGAGATTTGCTTGGAAATGCATTGGGGCCCATGATCGATCAGTTATGTTAGATTTGGGGTTTCCCCCCATTTGAATTGGTGCTCCATAATTTGTACATCAAAGGCTGTAGTATGAACTGTCGTGTCTATGGGAATGTGCATATTAAACATCTATTTTGTGCTTTATGGATACGAATACCTTAGCCAATATGGTGACAGCGGGTTTTCTCTTTTTTTTCTCTATTGACAAAATGTTGAAATAACCGTATTATGTTCATTACCAAATAACCGTAGTTTAAAATGTGCTGAGGTGTCATAAACAAACATTAGATTTAGCTAGAAATAACATATACAGTTTATTATTTTATTATTTTATTTCTGTGTGGTGATACCATTTCTGACATTGCAGAATCACTAAAAGAATTTAATTAATTTTAAAAAAAACCTAAATAAATAAATACAACACACCAAAAAAACCACCTACTCAATTTAATAACTTCAAACTTAGATAATCAGGTTTTCTTATGTTTTAACTCAATAATATATAACAGTTTGATTATTACTTTGCTTTGATTTGACTTTTTATTTGAAAATTAAAACATTTTTTCAGATGTGTGCTTTAAGAGACAATTTGAAGGAATTTGTTTTAGCGTATCAAGATACAGAAGAAAAACTCAAGAGGTGCCCAGCAGATGTATGTATAAATATACTAAATAATTAGGTAAAATATAGTTCAAATATTACTTTTATAATTTATCATTTATATGACATCATGTTGCCAATAATTTTCTATTTACTGCCTACATCACATTTGTTATTTAAATTATGTTAAAAAAAATTATATATATTTTTGTATTTATAATTGTTATTTCATATATTTATTTATTAATCTCTGTTTGACCCCTAATAATCAGATTTGTTTATACTGAGGTATTCATTCATTCATTCATTCATTCATTCATTCATATTCCAGCTGGCTATAGTACCATCCTATTTATGCTGAGAACAAAATTATTTTATCTGAATGAATATTTTAAATGGGTGGCTGAATAAATAAACTGAAATTAATCAAGATTAATTGGAAAGATTTTTTATTTTTATTTAAAGATGGTTGAGGTGCATGATTACCTGGGCAATGCCAAGCAGGTATTTCTGGACAAAATCACAGAGCAAGCTCGTCAGATGGGATGGGTGATTGCTGTTATTTACTCTAAGGTAAATATACACAATAAAGTTTAGTAAGCACCAGTAGGCTTGTGGTAATCACAAATCTCTGCTAGTGACAAGATATCACCATAGATGACTTCTTAAAAGTATTTCATTCAAAATTGACCCATAATATATACAAAATTGTGCATTTATGAAAACTACCGAACTGCACATTCATCTAGGATTCGTTACAAGTTGTTCTAAATTTGTGTTTAAACCATTAAATTTAAGAACATTCCACAGTGTCAACACCTTACAATTCTTGATACTGACTAATAAAATATTTCTACGATTAAATTTACATATTAAATATATTTTCTTATTGAGTATGTTTCTGGTCATCTTTATATTTGTGAGAAGCCCATACTGGATTTTGTCTATAAATAATTTTGTATGTACGATAAAACATATTTTAGGAAATGAAATTTACGCTTGGACAAATATTAGAACAATCAGAATCATGTTTAATATACAGCCACTGATAATGTTATGCAGGAAAATATATTTGAAAATGTAATTACAATTGTTAAAAAGTCTCTGTTAGTCGATAACATCTTAAAAATTGCAGCAAACTCAAGAATGTCCCTTGAATGCTGTGAGCTTTAAATTTATAAAAATATTGTAGTTATGTTTAGTATGTTTTAAATATTTATCAGTGTCAACAAAATGTTTATGGTTGACATATCAGTATAATATAAAGCAATAACTGTAGTTGTATCATGACAAATGAAATCATTTATTTTTTCTTCAAACAGACGAAGCAAACTGACATTGCCTGGCTCCTAAGAGTTGTCTTGAAGACGATAGAAAAAGCGTCAAAATATGGCCGACTGTTTCAGTATTTACCTGAATTCTACATCGAGTCGTGTATCAACTGTTATATTGCGCTACGGTACTACATGCATCCTACAATGAGATTTGAAGCTATTGATGGTAAGTTATAGGACTGACTTAAAGCAAATTCTCAAACAGTAATCTTTGTTATAACCTAAGCACTGTGAACAAATTTGTGTTGACTATCCTTTTTTCTAAGCCATACTGATTGCTGCTTTAAAGAAAATGTATTTAGTGATTAATTTTTTGGAATTAAAAGTTTAAAAGTACTGTCCCTAGTTTTGAGGCAGTGTACAATATTTTCAGATATTACAGTCGTGTTCAGGAGGGTGAGCGCTTGCAAACAATTTGACCCATACCATTGTCTTCTATAATTTCATAAACAGATAAAGTTGAAGTTTGTTTTGTTTAACAACACTGCTAGAGCACAATGATGTATTAATTATGGGCTATTGGATGTCAAACATTTGGTAATTCTGATTGTCTCAGAGGAAACCCACTGCATTTTTCCATTAGTAGCACTGGCCTCGGTGGCGTCGTGGTTATGCCATCAGTCTACAGGCTAGTAGGTACTGGGTTCGGATCCCAGTCGAGGCATGGGATTTTTAATCCAGATACAGATTCCAAACCCTGAGTGAGTGCTCCGCAAGGCTCTGTAAGTGGGT
>JAECMU010199032.1:0-14595 GCA_016106625.1 Dracogyra subfuscus
AGAGGAAGGCATGGCACGGGTCCCCGTGATAAGAAAAGGAGGTAACTATGGCCAGGTGGGAGTTAAATTTTCCATCCAGCCTCTCACAGCGTCTGTAGACGACGACTTCATTGGGTCGAGTGGTGAGCTCATCATTGCAGATGGGAAGAGAACTGAAACGATTAACGTGACAATCAAAGATGACACGGCGATGGAACCAGCCGAAACATTCAAAATAACACTTTTGGAAGCAACTGGTAAGTAACTCTTCAAGGGGCTAACAATATGTGCCAATATTTTTGAAGCTATCTGTAGTGCTGTATGATTTAAAACGATTGTAGGCTGTGACGTCAATGTGACACACGTCATAGCCCATTGATTTTACAATATCATAGTGCTAGATGGCTGTAAAAACATACTGTCACAGGTTTAAGGACCTTATTTCTCTAAAAATTAATAATAAATAAAAATTACATTAATGGTTGGAAACCAAATCTAGCTATTGCATCACCTTAACTGAACTGGAGTGAAATCTAGGTCATCCTTCTCAGCAATTTTAGTTTTTGTATTATGGACCACTGCCATAATTCAATTAAGAATTGACTGCACATCGTTTTTTCAGCTCATACTTGCATGAACCAAAATATAATTGCGGAAAAAATCGTATAATTAAATTTATATACATACTGTAACAATACATAACTGAATTTATTTTGTCTAGTTTTAGATACACCTGTAAACTTCATTGATATTTATGCAAACGTTCATTCATTATTATTTGAATCAGGTGATTTTTCTTGTAAATGACGTCATTTGGTAAATGACGTAATATTTGTAAGTGATGCCATTTCCTCTAGCTGCTATGCATTTTTTACAGACCATTTAATTATACTGGAAGGAATTGTCCTATTCGTGTTTAGTTTATATTTTAAGTAGGTGAATGATATGAACATAACTACCATTTATGCTGTCAGTTAAACAGTTTAATTTTCGCCAAAAGCTGTCTCATGTCATAATTAGTGAAGAGGTTGTTGGTGTTTTTAATCAATGCACATAGATCTACATGTCTACTCTGCTATAGCATTTTCCATTAATTTATTGTATACATTTTTTTTTATTTGCTTTTGTAGCTTTCACATGTGTTTTCTTCAAAATATCTAAATATGGTTGCCTGAACAAAAGTAGTGCAAGTCGGGGGGTGGGGGAGTAGGTGTGGCTTATTTTTTCGGTTCAACGAGATATAAACAAAAATAGGTAAGTACCTCTGGACCAATCAGATTGCCTTAAAGTGTATAGATGCAAACAAAATTGAATGATTTAATTTTACAAATTGTCATTAATAAATGGAGTACGGTGGTTATGAAGATGGTTGAATAAAGTACATTTAGGGACAAATAATTTTTTCGACCATTGAATAGGTCAGTATCTGTGACAATATGCCTTTAAAAATATGGGTCCAGAACAAGTCCACTATTTTACACATTTTCCATTTACTTAAAGGATCTATAGGTATTGAGTTTGCAGGCATTATAACAGAGCCTTGTGGGCAACTAAAATTACATATTAACTATGTTTAATTGTTTAGAAAATCAGTGTCTGGCAGTCAATTATTATTTTGCTTCATAATATATATTTTTTGTACATAAAAAACTATTGGATGGTAAAATGTGGTTTTGGCTACTAGAAACATTAGAATGACAACCAACACCATATTTATATTGCCGTGGAGGATCTAACTTTGAAAGGGGGGGGGAGGATATATTTTTGAAGGGAGATAATCTAGCTCAGTTGATAGAACACTCCTCAGTCATGCTTTGATTGTAGCCCCATGGTAGACCCATTCTCTGACTGGATTTGTTTTACACATTCCAACGAGTGCTCCCCTGATAATATATCAAAGGTCATGGTGTGTGTTGTCCTGGGGAACAGCATATAAGAAGCTCTTGTTACTAATGGAAAAGTGTAGTTGGTTTCCTCTCTAAGACTATACATGTCAGAATTATTAAACTTCCAATTGCTGATGATTAATAAATCAGTGTCCTCTAGTGGTATTGTTAAAGAAAATAATATTCTGTGTAGTTGAATAAATGGAAATTCTTACATGCGTTATTTATGATAACACACCGCCTGTTTACACACGTATGTGTGTTAATAATTTCAAGACATATAACTTGCTACTCCTAGATGATGACCAGGTCACCAATACCATACATCCAATGAAAACACAGCCCAATCAAAATCGATTACCTTACAGTTAACCTGCCAATCATGTGTCTGTCATGCTTAAGTCGGCTACAAGTGCAAAGGGTTGTAAATATCTTTTAGTGGAAAAAGATGTTAAAATTTGCTTAAAATCTGGTGTTTGAGGATATGTAAGAAATACATTTGTGTCCATTAGATACCATTTATCTCACAGCTCATTGTTTAAAAATGTACCAAACTTGCTTTCACTCATTAGATTTACATTTTAAAACAACTCATTGTGAGATAAATGGTATTTAGTGGCCACTCATATATTATTCTCTGTGTCTTTCTTTTCCTATTTTTCTGAATTTTTAAAACAATGACCGTGGACATTTTATTTTAGGTGGTGCCTTACTGGGTGGATCCCGAACATCCATAGTAACAATAGCAAAGTCAGATTTCCCAAATGGTCAGTTTGGATTCCTTGGTCAGCTAGATTTGGTGATGGCAAATCCAGCAAATGCAGTGACACAGGTGTTCGCCATTCAAAGAACTGGGGGTCTGCTTGGACAACAAACAGTAAGTTCATTTTACTTTGATGTATCAGGGCTTCTAGAATTTTATAAAAACCCACTATCCATGGAATCAGTGATTTTAAAAATTCACTAGCCCTACTATAAATAAATAAAAAAACTACTAACAGTAATAATCGCATGTGTCAACTAATGAGGAAGATAGAGCTTAAAACGGCTTAGATTGAGGGTGGGAAGAGGGGCTAGGATATTCATATTTACAAAATAAGACTTAAATGCATTGGGCTAGTTATAGTAATTATTTTCTAGCCCAAACACTGAATATCACTAGCCATGGGTACTGGCATAGGAAGTGGGGGAGGGGGCATGTGTCCCCCATTTTGTGGAAGCAGCTATGCTTTTTATATTTTTATACATGCATTTATATATATGTGTGTGTGTGTGTGTGTGTGTGCTCTCCCCCCCCCCCCACTTTGGCATCTTCCTATGCCTGTGATGCCATAATCTAGAATCCCTGTGTATTAATTTTAATTTGTGTAATTGAACCAAATTATATTTGGTTGTATTGGACTTATCATGTCAGTAATTCTCCACTCTTAAATGTTCAACTTAATTTGACTGCAAACTAATGGCATTCACCCTTACATTTCAATAGACTACTGTATTTTGTGGAGTATAACCCGCTACCTTTTCTCTAGTTCGAGGGGGTGGTTTATATAACGGTGCAGTTTGTATACAAATTTTATTATCAGTTTCACATAATGTATAAGCCGCTTCTGTTAGTATGATGTTTGATTGTGTTTCAAAAGTATTGGAACTGATGATTTCCAAAGTTCATCAATGCAATGATAAACGCAAGCATGACGTCACTGTCATTTCCAAGTCAGTGCCCAATGCATTATACCTGTAGGTCACTTATCTGTGTTGTAATAACCTGTACAGGTCACATGGTGCTAGCAAACAAGTCTACACTGACAGTCTTATAGTAGTTTACAAGAAGTGTCATCTTAAAACAAAGATCTCCCGCCCCACACACAAAACCAACCACCACTGTATTGCCATGACCTTTGTCACATCCATAACACTGCGCAATACTGCCAGTAGTTTTGTTTGTGTAAAAATGCCGGTTTTTCACAGAATGACTGTATGAATGGGAACAATAAATTGTACCAATACACTGTATTTGAAACTACATATTGCTGGTACAGTATAATTTAACACCACCAATTGAATATGATATATGAATTGGTCCTGTAAAATGTGTTAAAAACAGTGTTGTGGGTTATACACGATGCATTTTTTAACTCCACAAAATATGGTAGTCCAAACATCCCAACAGCTAATGAAATCACAGTGCCTCAAGATACTGAGCTGAAATTGTGTGTATATCTTTATCATGTACTGTTACAAATCAAGTTTTGACATTAATGGCAATGTGGAAATTGTGTGTATAGCTTTTTTCATGGACTGTTACAGATCAAGTTTTGACATTAATGGCAATGCTGAAATTTTGTGTATAACTTTATCATGTGCTGTTACAGATCAAGTTTTGACATTAATGGTGATGCTAAAATTGTGTGTATAACTTTATCATGGACTGTTACAGATCAAGTCTTGACATTAATGGCGATGCTGAAATTGTGTGTATAGCTTTATCATGGACTGTTACAGATCAAGTCTTGACATTAATGGCGATGCTGAAATTTTTTGTATACCTTTATAATGTACTGTTACAAATCAAGTTTTGACATTAATGGCAATGTGGAAATTGTGTGTATAGCTTTATCATGGACTGTTACAGATCAAGTCTTGACATTAATGGCGATGCTGAAATTTTGTGTATAGGAGATATGGAAATTTGTTTTTCAGATGTGTTAGCTATGCCTGAAGATATTGAGTTGAAATTTGTTATATAGCTGTATCATGTGTTCTGTTACAGATTAAGTTTAACTTTCATGGCAATTTACCCCTGTTTTTCTTAGAACTTGGGAGATACAAAAGTTTATTGGGCCCTAATATTGGACATGTTTTTTTCTTTAGCAATACTCTCAGAATTCTTGTTTATATGACACCTTTTTATACCCACACAACTGAGGATCAATGGAATTTTAAGCTTATCTTTTTATCTGTTAAATCAGTAATCCGTAGTTCAGTAGTCTGTAGTTTGTACTTGATTTTATTGACCTTTTATCTGTAGGTGTATTGAAGAATCATGGGTCCCAACAATCTGGCCATCATTCTTGAGGACATCACTTGACAATTAATTACATTCTAAGCTCATCTTTTTATCTGTTTAAATCAGTAATACGTAGTTTGTACATGATTTTATTGACATTTTATCTTTAGGTGTATTGGAGAATCATGGGTCCAAACAACCCGAACATTGTGCTTGAGGACACAGGTGATCTAAGTTACAACAACAATGGCGTGGAGGTGACGTCAGGCACGTTGGTGTGGGCGGACAGTGAAGCGGGACAGAAGGAGTTTGTCATCAACATCAAACCATACTCGAGCTGGGAGATCGAGAAGACCTTCATACTGGAGATATTCAAGATCGAGCCCAACCCTCTCTCCGCAGAGGCAGGCGAAGTCAGCGAAACACGGGGAAAAGTTACTTTGAAAGTATGACTGCCTTGAGATGATGGAAATGTCTGTGTATCTGTCTGTCTGTCGGGGCGAGACGTAGCTCAACGATAAAGTATTTGCTTGATGCACGATCGGTTTGGGATCGATCCCAGTCGGTGAGCCCATTGGGCTATTTCTCGTTCCAGCCAGTGCACCACGATTGGCATAATGAAGGCCGTAGTATGTACTACCTTGTCTGTGGGATGGTGCACATAAAAGATCCCTTGCTGCTAATCAGACAGAGTAGTTCAAGAAGTGGCAACAGCGGGTTTTCTCTCTCAATATCTGTGTGGTCCATAACTATATGTTTGATGCCATATAACCATAAATAAAATGTGTTGAGTGCATTGTTAAATAAAACATTTCCATCCGTCTGTCCAACTGTCCATCTGATTACCTTAGTTAGACACCCAATAGTATTGTTTAGTGCTGACATGTTATTAAACATTCATTCATTCTGTCCATCTGCATGTCGGTCAGTCTGGCCAATCTCCATCCATTAGACAAAATGTCAATGTCAAAATGCCAACAGTTTAAATGTCAATGGTAAAAATGTCAAGGGTCGAAATGTCAGTAGAAAAACTTTTCAAGAGTCAAAATTTTGACTGTTAAAAGTGGTACCCAGGTCAACATGTCAACTTTCGGATTATAGATAATTTGTAGAAAAAAAGAAAAGAAAATTACAATATTTATTTGACCAATCAAAACATTGCTTGCAAACATTTAACAGTACTAAACTTGAACAACATGGGTGATGTAATTTTGTTTTTAAATGCCTGTAACTCTTTTCTTTATATGAAAGACAGGCTGGCTAATAAGGCATACAACAATTGAATATCGTCTAATTATTCAAAATTTGGTAATGAGCAAAGAACTTAAATTTTCAAACCCTAATGCATAAATTACATATCTCTCTCTCTCCTTCTCTCTCTCTCTCTCTATCTCTCGCTCTCGCTCTCTCATAACACACACAGAGGTTGACATTTTTACCGAGATACTACAGTAATGGTAGATTGTTGTCCATTGACATTTTGTCCGTTGACATTTTGACTGCTGACATGTTGTCCATTGACATTCTGTCTGCATGGATGGATGGAAATGTTTTATTTAACAATGATTTGGAGATGCCAATTTGATATGACACAAGTGATGTGTTTTATATTTCTTAGATTCAGAAGTTTGGTAATCCAAATGGTATTGTCCAGTTCAACATGGCTGCACAGACTGTCAGGGAAGTGGAGGAGCCTAATTCTGGAACTCTTGATCTTGTTTTTCCCATTACTAGAAAGGCAGGAACAGGAATTATGGGAAATATTCAGGTCAGAATAATGTGTTTATAGTATGGTTATTGTATTTATTTACAGAATATACAGATGGACCGTGAAATTAAGCCTGATTTTAAAACTCAATGTTAAACACAACAATTAATTTTATTTCACATTTATTAAAGATTTTGTTTAAAAATCACTTGCAGTGTAAAATATTAGTTTTTCAAGCAAAATGATTGGACAGTTTTATTTCTTTAAAAAATATTTAAAACATGCCAAGAGTTTAATGAAATGCATTTTTGCTATGCTTTTTACATTAATATAATAGAATAATATACAGCATATTAACGTAGCACCATGGGAGAGCACTCTTGCGACTAAACTAAACCATTCTCCTCTCTCTAATTAAAGAAAAACAAACATGTTTCTAACCAGACTATATATAATGCTGTTACATTATAGGAAAGATAATAGAGTTATACTCCCATCCCGAAACCGGCTACTGGCAGTGTCAGAGGCTGGATCCGGGATGGGCATGCCTAAACCTTAATTGGATATGGGCATGTAAAAAAGTATCCATATCCATAGAGATATAGTGCCATAACTGTCTACGCTGTGACTTTACTCAATGTAATGAATATTCATCACAGATATTCTGGGAGGTGCGTGGCCCCACAGGTTCAGCCCCAGATGTGCAGCCTCAAAATGGCTCCACGTTCCTGGCCAGTGAGCAGAGATCAGGGCAGATAACTCTGAAGATTTTGTCGGATGACGTTCCCGAGCTGACAGAGAGTTTTATACTGGCCATGACACGGGTCGAGGGTGGAGCTGAGCTAGACACGGAGTTCAGGAGCTCCAGTTTCAAAATCAGGTACACTGTTGTTAAACTGAATTGTAGGAGCTCTGGTTTCAAAATCAGGTACACTGTTGTTAAACTGAATTGTAGGAGCTCTGGTTTCAAAATCTGGTACACTTTTATTAAACTGAATTGTAGGAGCTCTGGTTTAAAAATCAAGTATATCCTTATTGAACTGAATTGTATATTACCCTTTTTATATACTGATATTGATATATATTTTGTCCTGGGTTGTTAAGTTTTCATTCATTGATCCATAGAATTATGCAAGCTATGGTTTCAAAATCAGGTACTACTGTTTAAAAAATCATGTACACTGTTGTTAAACCCTCCAGATAAGGTAAAATGTCCTGTTTTATGAGGTATTCGGTTTAGAGAGGTTAAATTCTGTACTGATTTTAAAAAACGGACGATGAAAAATGTCTGGTTATGGAGGAATTTCAGTTTACAGAGGTTTTGAAAAGTTTCACGGTATATTGAAATGGTCACAATAGTCTACAAATGACAGCTAATGATCTATGACCAATAACACATTTATGCAGACATGTGTTTTTGTTTTAGATATAATGATAATCCACATGGAATGTTTGGGGTTCGCTCTGAGGATCAGAGTATTATCGTAGATCCAGCCGACCTGACCAGACGCATACAGCTGAACTTCACACGCCATGACGGGGCTTTTGGCAGCACCATTCTCACTTACACCGTCAACTATAACAAGGTAATTTCATGTATATTTATGGCAGCACTGAAATTGACAATTTGGGTCTGACTTTAGTGATCATAATCCGTAACAGTGGGGTGGTCTTAATAATGGGATAGACAGTAACCCTAGTTTTACTATAAAATAATAAGGAAATATTCCAGTCTTTAAAATATTTGTCTTTATAGCAGAATGGTCTTAAAACCGGGGTGGTCGTTAGGTGTGGTTTTCCTTTATAACAAATTTATTAGTCCAAACAGAGGGGACTGACTATAGCTTTCATCTCCATCGTTTTGTCTGTCTGTCCACCTGTCTGTTTGACCATCCATCTGTCCCACGTAATGTTTTCCAGATGTTTTTCATATGCCTTGAGATATTGAGCAGAAATTTTTTGTATAGCTTTATCATGTACTGTTACAGATCAGTTATAACTTTCATGGAGATTTACTTATTTGTCATAGAGTTATGGTCCTTGAATTTAGAGATAAGAAAATTTGCAGGCTTGGTGTATTGCTTTAGCAATACTCTCTGAATACTTGTTTTATTGTAGATTCCTTATTCAAGGTCAAATTTGTTAAAGCTTTGAAATTGAAATTGTTGTGGAAATTATGTTAAACATTTAAAAAATGTTAGGGGTTGTTCATATTATCACCATTTTCAAGAGAGCAGAGGAAAATCCACCTTATGCTTTTAAAAAAACAACAGAAATGTAAATAAAATAATTAGGTTTAACATTAGATTTTTTTTGTTGTTGTTGAAGAGATTAACACATATTGAGACTGAGGAGAATTACTGTTTGTCATTTTACAGAACTGAGTGTTTGTAATTAAGTTAATCAGACCTTGCCTTTAAAGGTGCACAGGTGTGATAGCACTTGTAAAGCACACGTAATTTCAATCTGGTGAGTGTGAATAATAACGCATGTTACACTAAAATAAAATAATTGTGTATATTGATTGCCACTATTTACCTTATGTAGCTGATAGAAAGATCCATTTAATAATGCCGGAATTTTTTTTAATGAGAACGGTAGCATCCATGCAAGATTTATATATATAACTGGTACTTATCTTTGCTATACACATGTTTAATAGACATTTTTCAAAGATGTACCAATCCGATCAAAACTTCTTTGCCTATTTAATTTATTATTAATAAGAAACAGTCCACTTTTGTAAGGTAATAGATCACAACATCTGATAAGGATAACTAATTTATACTGTTATATAAATATGACAAAAAGATAAAAGGGATTGAATTAAATAGTGGCTTATGTAACCTACACAAATTAACTCGTTACGGAAATCAGCAAAGTCAGTAAAAATTTCTCGATTAGTTCATAACTGTTGGCCTACAAACCTTACATGAGGTCACGAAAATGGCATTTGTGTAAACTTATACTTACTTTATAAAAAAAAAAAAAAAAAAAATTTAGACACAATAATAAAGAGAAAGAAACGAAATGATAATATTCCTAGATATTTTTATGTCTATTATTTTTCTTGTTTCTCTTTCTCTTCATTTAAACATTTGTATTTCAGCCAGAGGTTAATGAATGTGCATATGTTATTTATATATGTATATATTGAGGATTTGTCACGAGTATTTTTTAATATGGAAAATATCAACTGAGTCTATGTTAATCTGTATTTGTCGAGGCTCTACCTCGACAAATACCAATTAACTAGACGAGGTTGATATTTTACATATTAAAAAACATGAGTAGCGAATTCTATTTATCCTATAACACTTCTAAAATAACATTTTAATTCAGTTTTTTAGTAAATCACAGTATTGAAGTCGCCACCATCGATAATATGACGTCATCACGATTAGTACAGATTAGTTTGATGTCATGCATTTTAGGCAAATCTTTGAAAACGTTACACTCAGGTACACGGGTCTTGTTGGCTTGTAAGCAAATGACACATCCACAACAACATATTACCTAGAGACCTTGCAAATTTGCATACCATTATTAACCGGGTTAATAAAGTAAATTATCACATGGATTTATGACATGGATATCATGGGTAAGTTATAGGATAAATGTATATAATATAGTAACAGTACTCGATTATCATTGCCGACTATTTAATTTTTGTTTTGTTCGTTAGAAAGTCACAGAACATGATTTGATGTGCAGTACTCTGTGGCATATTGACCAATCAGAGCTATCGGGGGTCAGATTATTTTTACTCTCGAAAGTCTACTTAACAACTTATTACATATTGATGATGATGTCTCAAATTATGGGTCAGCTAACCACTGGGGTTTTTTCTCGACATAACCATATGTCCGATGCCGATATAACCGTAATTAAAATGTGTTGAGTGCATCGTTAAACAAAACAACCAAACAAATTATGGGGGTGGGGTGTTATAATCTTTATTATGGCATCCCACCTATGAAATGTATAAGTTTGTATATTCTTTTATCAACAACATTGGGGCCGTTCTAGATCAATGATGTAACGCTGTCAGAGCCATTCGTAACTTGTAGTGGTAGGTCAAATGGCGTGTTACAAAATGTTGAGGAAGGGAGACTGGTTGCGTAATTGTTGAATTAAAAATGCCACATGAATGTCAATATCCCAACTAACACTTTCAATTGAAGTAATTGTAGGCCTATGCTATACGAGTTAAAAAAAAAGAAAAAAGTTTTAATAATATGATTTGGTAGTACACACCTGATATGCTTGGATGTACATGTAGTTCGTGAACCACCTCCTCTGTCCCTGAACCAGTGGGTTTTTCCCATCCCAGCTATCCTAATCATATTCGTTGTACATAATAATGAAATTCAAGACAAGTTGATTCCTATATATCAGGGCCACCAACCTAATGGAAATATTTTTCCGGAATTTCTGATATTTTCATTTTTATGCACACGAAAGCCATTTCCAAATTTAAAGAGCGCGAAAACGTCATTTTCATAAAAGTAATTTTAAACTGTGTGAAAAATGTTGTTTGACATATATTTGGAAAATTATAAAACTAGACAAAAATGTAGCACAGGTTGAAATGAGTGATAAAAATATTTAATTCTGAGAATGTAGAATGTACTAAGAATTACATGTAGTTGCTTAAAGATAACAATTCGAGTGAATTTGAAAACAAAATCTGGATATTTGGCATCAATTCCAGAATTCCGAATATGTGATGACAATTCCGGGAAATTTGGTCGGCCTGATATATGTTTATGTCCCAAGTGAAATAATTTTCAATTGTCAGAAGCTTTAGTGAGTGACAATGAAAATTATTTTATGAGAGATATAATCATGATATGACATGGTAGCCAGTTTAATATCCTATTTATTACCCATTAATTGATTTTATTTATATTAGTAAACTAATTTGATTAATGCTCCACTAAGATTGTAGTGTGCCAATTGATGACGTCACTGTTGGATGTCAAAGACTTACATAACACCTGACGTTTTAGTGGGATATACCAAGATATTTTTAATCTTATGGATAATAAATATGTTTATATTTATTTATTTTTGGCAGTCACTGTTTGGTACCATGTGCAGGCATTGACCTTAAGTTTTTTCAGTGGTAGCCTACCGGGCTACCAGGTTATAAAATCTAGTAGCCCTTAGTAAAAATTGGTAGCCCCACAATTTTACAAGAAAAGAAAACAAACAAAAAAAGATTGTTTTTTAACATTATTTTTATTTAAACGTCTTAGGGTGGGGTTTTGTAAATAATGAATATTATACTGTGGAATATACACTGCATGATAACTCTTAATGAACAATACATTTTTTACTTTAAATCATTGAACAGAATCTGGGAGAAATACTCAAAACTACGACATTAATATGTGACAGAATGAAGTGTCTCAAATGTGGCATTATTATATTGTGTAAGCATTCATTACGAGATTAGGCCTAAAGAATAATCATAATAATACCTACCTACCCACATTTGAAACTACTGGAGTAAATATGGTATGAAAAAATCTAACCACCACCACCACCACCAAACAACCGACCTATTCTACCTGCATGAACTTGGTTGGTACGATTCCAGATTATATTTTTTGGCCTAATCTCATAATGAAGGCTTACAAAATATTATTGAAACACTTCATACGGTTTTCACAAGTAGAACTGTTTGCTAATCGTACGATCTTCAAATCGGTATTGGATATTTTAATACTTAAAATTGCTGCAACTACGTACGATCTTCAAATCGGTATTGGATATTTTAATACTTAAAATTGCTGCAACTATGTTCAATAGGTGTAATTTTGAAGAATCTTAACAAAACTTGCCTTTATTCCAACACAATAGCGACTTTTTATTGATGACAATAAACTTGTCAATGACGTCAAGGACTTTTATCCCATCGGGACGTATCACTTTGATATATATCAAGATCTTTTTAACCATAATTATTTTTGGCAGCCACTATCTGGAATAATTTTGCCTGAAAACAGTGGTACCATACAGTTCAACCAAGGAGACATGAACAGCATTAAGACGGTTGATATTCAAGGGAATGGATTTCTCGAACTCCGTTCAACTTTCACGGTATCACTTCAAGGAGTACAGTATCTTGGAAATGGAGGTATGTTGATCATTTTTGTTTTGGTTGCGCACCACCATTTATTTTCCTATTAAGCTGCTACAACCAGAAACGACACGACAAATGGTGGTGTGGTGCCTTTTATATTCCATGATGAAGGAAGGAGCGGGCAGCATAGCCCAGTGGTACAGTGCCCGCATGATGTGCGGTCGGTCTAGGATCGATCCCCATCAGCTAACCACTGGGGGTTTTCTCGACATAACCATATGTCCGACGCCAATATAACCGTAATAATAATGTGTTGAGTGCGTCGTTAAATAAACGAAAAACAAAACAAACAAACAAAATTATGAAGGAAGGATGATAATGTTTTGTTTAACAATGCACTCAACACATTTTATTTATGGTTATATGGTATCGGGTTAAGGACCACACACATATTGATAGAGGAAACCCACTGTCGCCACTTTGTGGGCTACTCTTTTCAATTAGCAGCAAGGGATCTTTTATGTGCACCATCCCTCAGACAGGATAGTACATACCACAGCCTTTGTTACATTAGTTGTGGAGCACTGGCTGGAACGAGAAATGGCCTAATGGGTCCACCGATGGGGATCGATCTCGCATCAAGCGAATGCTTTACCACTGGGCTACATTCTGCCCCCTACATGCCATGATGAAGTAGAAAAAGTGAGGTAGAGATGTTACTTCTCAGATGGCAGTAATGACTGCATCAGTAAGTAGGACAAAAGAATTAAGGGGAAAGCATGGTGGGGCAGATTGTGCCTATGCATTCCCACTTGAGCCTGAAATATTTTGTTTTGGTTTTACTTTTTAAATATATTTTTTAAATGTCCATGTATATTCTCTGTATCCAGATAGTGTGTGTACCCCACCATTTTACATGTCTTTCCTACAGGACTGGGGATTGCAAGTTCTTAAGTACAGATTTTGTTTATGCAGTATGAATGCGGGACGCAGAAAATGGATGCAGAAAAAAATTCCATTCTATAGTTATCAATAGCCATGATTTGATAGCTGATGATTAACAAATGGAATGTTTGTTGTTTTAACAGAGACGGAGCCCCCGAGGCTGAAAGCTGGTGAAACAGAGGCTCTGATCCCTGTACCAGCTCCTGCAGCGAACAGCAAGGTCGGGTTCAAGGACACAGTGGTCAGTGTTAACGAAGGTAAGGTTATACTCACACGCACATATTAATATGGGTCACTTTCACACACACACACAATATGGGTCATGCTCACACACACACAAATATGGGTCACATTCATACACACAAATATGGGTCATGCTTACACACACACACACACACACACACACAAATATGGGTAATGTCCATACACAAGTACAGTTCATGCTCACACACACAAATACAAGTCACTCTCACACAAATATACAGGTCACTCTCACACACAAATACAGGTCAAGTTGACACACACAAATACAGATCATGCTCACACACACAAATACAGGTCATGTTCACACACACAAATACAGATCACTCTCACACACAAATATGGGTCATGCTCACACACACAAATACAGGTCATGCTCACACACACAAATACAGGTCACTCACACACACAAATAGGGTGATGTTGACACACACAAATACGGGTTATGTTGACACAAATACAGGTCATTCTCACACACACAAATAGGAAACAAATCAAAAGTCTGGTTTCAAGAGGTATCTTGTTTAGAGAGGTTCTCTTGTGTACAGATATTTAAAAGGACCGATTTTGAGAGGTTTCACTGTCATAAGTTGCTTAGATCAGCAAATTTGGCAGTTCTATTTTTGTCAGCTTGTTAGTAGGCAGTGTAAATAGGGAATAACTGGTTACTGTCTTAAGATATCAGCTTTATCCTGCGAAGGTTAGAATGGTGAATGCA
>JAECMU010199049.1:0-11221 GCA_016106625.1 Dracogyra subfuscus
CCTCGGACTGAATGGAATTATTGTTATTGTTTTCTGGTTATTTCTTCATTTAAATTTTCTTAATACAACATATTGAAATGTTTTTGAGTTTGTCCATAAATTGTCCGTCAATATAACATGTGTAATCTTATTCTCTGGCATGTTAAGAGTAAGGTTTTATTTGGTTATATCTTTATTTTGATGGCAAGTTGAACCATATAAATATGTATTCATGTGTTTTATGCTCAATTGTCAAGAGTTATTATACTAGTCAATATATAAAGATGTTAGATGTGATTTACTGCAAGGGCAAGTCCAGAGGGACATTTTTTTCATTGCTCCAAAATGTGTTAAGTTCTTGGTTTTATTCACTTTTTTATTATCTTTCAAAGAGAGATGTTGAATCATTGTTTATAAATCACTTTAGAAGTCTGCAATTACATACAGGAAGGATAAAAGGTCGAAAATATTATTATTTTGTCTGTCAGATATAACATGCGTAAGTGGTGAAATGTGGCCTGAAAACCTCACCTGTGTGGCAAAGTGGCAATCTAAGTATATTTTTTTGACTTAATCCTCTTTCCCATTAAGGTAATCTTCCATAATATCTTTGTTTAATTCATAAATAAAGAGTTTCATAATTTGATACTGGTGTTACTTTTAATTACACGTTAGCTAATAATGACTCATGTATGAAATATAATAACCAATAAACACTCTGAATTGGTCTGAATAAGCCAATTGTTAAAGCTGAAAGAACAAAGTTTTATTTTATTTTTTTATTAATCATTGATAATTGGATGTCAGACATTTGATTCTGATATATAGTCTTAGACAAAACTGCTTTTTTTTTGTTCCATTAACAGCAGTGGATCTTTTATAAGCACTTTCCCAAGAAACAGGACATCCTTTGGTATGCCAGCTGTGGAGCAATGGTTGGAATACAAACTAAATCAAGAATAGGTCCCCTGAGGGGTTCAATTCTATAACCTAAACACAACTGACTGAGCTAAATCCAACCTCCTGATGAAAGAAGGACAGATATGTGGAGGTGGACAGCAAAACAAGTTTAAAAGATTGGATGGCCTGCCAGATAAGATGCAATTCAAAGTAGAAAAAAAAGATTACAGGAATTTAAAAAGTCTTTCTTTTGAAAGAATTTGTAAATCTTAATCTATATATATTTCGTTATGACTTGTCTATGTCTTGACCCTTGTTCAAACAAAGTAACAGTTTTATGTTGTAAACTTTTGACAGGTCACCTCTATCTGAAAGGGGATACAGACAAAATGTCCAAGTCACTGAAAAATGTCATCACTATTTCCGACTTTCTTCAGAGCTACACACCCGATCAGTTCCGACTCTTTTGTCTACTTACACACTACAAAAGTAGTAAGTATGTCTCCATTTTAATAGCATCTCTAGTTTATAACAAATTGAAGGAAGAGTTTTATTTTTCAAAATATTGAAACCTATAATTTGCAATAAATTTGCTTTGCAATTTAGGTGATAAAATGAGTTGTTGCTGCATGAAAACAGTGCTAATGTAGATAAGGTATACTAAGTTTATAAAAATGCTGTAGAAAAGGACTAAGTGCCTACATTCACAATTTATAATGAATACAGTAATTAGTATATGTGTACTATGTCTCTTTATGAGAGCTAAAACTTACAATATCGACTACACTAAAACCTGTGCAATTTTAAAAATTAAGACATGCAGTACACCTCAGTGGTATGGCACCAAACTATGAAATGTTGCACTATCAGTACAAGACATTTATTCTGTGCTTTAGGAATTGAATACAGTGAAGAATCGATGCATAAAGCTATTAGTCTAAACAAGCAAATCGTCAACTGTCTCAGTCATTGTGATTCCTACATCCGAGGCCAGCTTTTGTGTCAGCCTCTTAATGAAATCAAGTTGAGAACAAAGTTAGTGTCCTTTTTATGTCATATTTATATTGCAGAACATCGTGTTTTTTTCAAGCAGTGTTAAAATGTTTTATTCATTACAAGTTAAATTTTAAATGATATAAATGTAGCATGTTAGTTTGAAAGAGCAATTCAGTATAAAGAAGTATAACAATTGTAAATTACAAAAATGCATGGGACATACTTCTAGTATCTAAAATAATAACAGCTAAAATCAAGATGAAATGTATTATTTTCTTTGCATCCAGTTCATATTTTTCCTTTAGTTAGCGATCCTTATAAAACCAGACTATAATTTTGTGTTCATTTTTAAATAACTGCAATGAGTAAATTCAGGAATAATTCACATCATATTTGAAATGACCACAAGTACTGTAGGTATTTTATCTATTCTAAATAATTCACATGTAATTTGTTTTAGTCTTAACCTAAATTTGACATAATTATGATTTATCTGACAACTGATAATATGGTAGTATGGTACATGTTATGGTACATTAAATGTTGAAAGTAACAGAATAAGGAAAATTGGACATGATTTTATGATGAAAATAAAAATAGATTGTTTTTTAATATTGATAATGCAAAACAAGTCTATATTATAATGTGTTTGCAGGTTAGAATCAACAAGGGAGAGTGTGGACAAGGCATTGCGTGATGATTTTAATACACCTCTTGCAGTGGAAGCTATTATGGATCTGGTCAAACTAATCAATATTAAATTGGGCAGGAAAACAGAGGTTTCAGTATTTATTTTTCATACACATGTATACACCCCGAGTGTTTTGTGATATCAAAATTTATCAGCATGAGTTGATAAAAGTATGAAATCCAAGGCTTGGAGAGGATTTTTACACTTTTATCACTTTTATAGTGTGACGGCTTGCATGATGCTGATAAATTATGATATCACAAGAAATGAGGGGGTATTCTTTTTATCATCCATTATAATATCTTTAGTACTAAAACACACTGGGTCTGGATCTGGCAAGTATGTTATCCGTCAAACACGAAATGCACTGAATCAAATGTGATAAAATATGGTCTCTGTTCTGGGATTAACTACAGATCTGTCAGCAGATGTCACAAAACATGTCTTATATTTTAACAACTCAAGATAACATATGGTTATGTCGAGGAAAAAACCCAGTGGTTAGCTGACAGGGATCGATCCTAGACTGACTGTGCATCAGGCGGGCACTGTACCACTGGGCTATGCTGCCCGCAAACAAACCGAAACCTAGATCCAGCTTTAGTGTGTTTTGGGCCTTGTTTCTTTGTTTTGCCATGTATAGGCATATAACATTATATAGGGTTCATACAAGTCATGGAACATCCGAAGGGTTATGAAATTATGATTTAAGTCATGAATCTATATGGAAAAGAAAACGTGGTTGATAGTACATTTATTTCTATTTAAAATAACACCAGAAGACAAAAGCAATTCTTACCCAAACATTTTAATGCTATTACCGTATTTTCCCATGTATTATGTGCACCAGTGTATAATGTGCTCCCCTCACTTTGAACATTTATTCCAAGAAAATAAAACATGAACCAAAATATAATGCTTACCATTTTTTTAAACTACAAAATCAACAGTGAATGCAAAATGTAGTTTTCCCCCTGTCACCAAAATTAACGAAAAGCGAAAGCAGCAGTATATTCAAGAAACAAAACTTAAGTTAGGTATTTGAGTACATAGACCTACATGACACATTAAGCAAAGGCTAGTACTTGCGTACTAACGTGTCAGACTCACACGTGCATATATCAAAACATAATTATATACCCATACACTATGACTAATAAATAAATGAAAACAAAATTATAGTATATTATATTTGTTTCTCGTGGCTAATGTGCATGTGCAAGATTTCAAAAAATTTAATAGCGTGGTATATTTCCAGTTTGCAAGAAATGGCTGAAATTAAAAATATTTACGGTCCAGTTTTGTAATGTTTTAAAACTTTTTGTCGAGGTATGGATACTTTTGTATATTTATTTTGCATTTCACAAGTGAAAAAAGCAATTTTTAAGAGGGTTTTGGCATTTCGTTGTAATGAACACTGTCAATAACCTGTAAAGTACCATAAACTACCAATTGGCGACTTTTTATGGGTGATCACTGGACTTTTTAAAATATAGTTTCCCTATTGCTATGTATAGAGCACATCCCCATTTTTAACCTGTATTTTAAAAAAAGTGTGCACAATACATGGACAAATATGGTAGCTTATTCAGATGATTGCAGAACAATCCTTTAAAATCCTATGACAGGTCATCGAAAATGCCTTTAAAATGTTATAAAAGTTGAGGTAAAGTGTGAAATAATCATTTGACAGAGGACAATAGCCTTGGACACAATAAAGATTGCAGTGAATATTGAAGGAACTGACATTTGAAGAAGAGTATTAAAATTTGGAGTTGTTTGACCATTTAGGCAAAGCCTTCAGCTACAAAGAAGTACTGAATTTAAAATCCATATCATTAATTTTACTAATTGACCTTACGTTTTGTATTGCATACCGTTTTAAAAGTAAGCCAATATATAAAAACTGAACTTTTACCATATATATATATATATATATATATATGCAACATAATAAACCTGTTTTCTGCAAATTTTGAATGTTGTTTTTGACATGTTTTCATTAATCAATTTAAAAAGTGAGAGTGATTTTTTTATCATCTGATATAATGGTCAATATACATATTGATATTTGATGTTATATTTTATAACTGTAGACCTCTCTTGGTGGAAGAAACCCTGCTCTTGTGTCACAATGCAGTGCCTACCTGAAGAGATTACTTAAGCAATTTGGAATGATTCTGAAACCAGAGGTTGGAATGTGCTTTCTTATGAATGTTTTTCCAAAATATTGATGTATTGATAACACTAATAAGTGTGTATGAGTGATGGGGGAGGGAGAAGGGGAAACTGCCCCCTGCCCCATATGCTGGAGAAAATCCTTGTATTCGAGTAAAAACAATAGGGAAATTTGGGTAAAATGAGCTGGCCTAAAACCGTTCCACCATGCATTTCTATAATTCTACTTACAATATTAGTTGTAATCCATGTAAAAATATGTAGTAATTCATTTGGAACTCTAAAAAAGGAAGAAAGCAAATGTTTTATTTAATGACACACTCGACACATTATATTTACGGTTATATAGCATCAAACATATGGTGAAAGACCACAGATTATGAGAGAAGAAACCTACTGTCGCCACTTCAAGGGTTATTTTTTTCGATTAGCAGCAAGGGATCTTTTATATGCACCATCCCACATACAGGGTAGTACATACCATGACCTTTGATATACCATTCGTGGTGCAATGGCTGGAACGAGGGTAGCCCAGTGGTCCCACCAATGGGGATTGATCCTACACCAACTGCACATTGAGTGAGAGAACTCTAATAATAGCAGTTTGGCAGTAAATATAAAAAAAAATGTATGCATAAATGTTGTTATCCTGATTCAGGCAGTTTTCGATTAATTTGAGCAGAAATCGGCATGCTACCCCCACAAAATTGGAAGCCCATACTCTTATGCTAGCACCTGTATTATTTGCAATTTTCATCTGTAAAGGTTTTACATTGTAATTGTTTTTAGTGTTGATATATCTTAACAGCAAATTCTTAGAAAGGTCACAGTGTTCAAAACTCTTAAACGGTAATTTTGATAGTTAATTTTTCATAATTCGAGTTTAGTCAAGTAAGCAGTAAATGGCCCACAATTTAATACATAGCACTAACGTGTCATGTCTTCTCACTGACAATATATAAAAAATATTTTCCACATAATGACTGTATTATGATTAATAATTACGAATGTTTCATTTCATACGTCAGTGTTCTTTTTTAATAATTAGGCAGTACCTGAAAGTACACAAGATCAACGGTTCACCTATGTTGTTGATAGTGCCGTGAAATTCCGTTCCAAAGTGAGATCCTTTGCAGTTGATGCTCCAACCAACATTTCAGGTACTTTTGAGTCTTTATAACTGTTATTAGTTCCCTGCCTGGTCAACCGGAGGTAGACAACTGGTTTCATCTCCGTCCTTCTGTCTGTGTGTCCATCTGTCTCGCATACTGTATTACAGTTTTCCGGATATTTTGTATTCACAATGCTTTGAGATATTGAACTATAATTTTGTGTATAGCTTCATCATTTTGTCACAAATCATGTTTGACTTTCATGGTGATTTTTGGCATAGTTATGGCCCTTGAACTTGGGAGATACGACAGTTTGTTTTCTCTGGACCTTTGTTGTTCTTTTTTGGCAATGCCTAAAGACATTGAGTTGAAATGTTGTGTGTAGCTCTATCATGTTCTGTTAAATATGTTCATGGCAATTTACCCTTTTTTTCACAGTTATGGCCCCTGAATTTAGGATCCAAAAATCATTAGATCCCTGTAGACCAGCCTCGGTGGCGTAGTGGCTAAGCCATTGGACTACAGGCTGGTAGGTACAGGGTTCGCAGCCCAGTACCAGCTCAAACCCAGAGCGAGTTCTTAAGGGGTCAATGGGTAGGTGTAAGGCCACTACACCCTCTTCTCTCTCACTAACCACTAACTAACCCACTGTCCTAGACACAGTCCAGATAGCTGAGGTATGTGCCCAGGACAGTGTGCTTGAACCTTAATTGGATATGAGCACGAAAATAAGTTGAAATGAAGATCCCTGTATGGGACATGCATTGCTTTAGCAGTACTTTCAGAATGATTAATTAGCTTCAAATTATGTTGCATAACATTTTTAGTTACATGATAAATTATATAGTTTTTGTCTTCCAGTGTATTTAGAAAATAATTTTTAAAACATCATAATGTAGTTGTTTTATTATTTAGTTCATTCATCATTCAAATATTTTCTAGGTACGTCTATATTTTACACTAAAGTAGTATTTCAAATGAATTTCCCATTCTTATGTATATTTTTTGCTGATAACTGCTGTTGGTATGGTACAACAAAGATTGAACATTGTGTTTGTTTTAGCCTCATCTGATACATCGAAGTCTGTCACTGCACCTTTGCTGGAAGCCTGTGATGAGTTTAGAGACGAAATGAAAACATTCAGTGTACAGATTCTGGTATGTTTCATCATGTCATTATAGATTCAGAATTTACTCACTACTTTCAACTAGATTCTAAAGAGTACTGTAGAAATTTTTTTTAAAATGTCAAAAGATTTTATGTCTTGAATACTTAAATATATTAAATACACAGCTTTATTTTATTTTATTGGTATTCTCCATTTTTTATCATCACTTAATTTTATTTCAAACCATTATTTATTTACCATCATAATTTTTAAGAATTAGGATGCACAACGATTTCAATATGGACAAACTGGTTATTTCGAATTATGAATGGAGCACCAAAATTTACATAATCATCAAGAAAATATTAAATCCCCAAAAGTTATTTTAGTAGTGTGGATTCACAGTACAGAAACATTACTGAAATAGTAGAGCTGTAAAATGAAGATTATTTAAATATTTAATTTTACAAACAAAAAATATATATTTATTCTATATAGACTGAGCCCGTTTCATGTTTTACACAATTATTTTAGCTATTATACTAAAGTGCAAATTGTTATGCTTACCACTTAAGTAAAAGCATCAAAGTTTACAACAGATTATTGCATTTTCATTAAAAATATGTGTATAATAAGAAATGGACATAATGTACCAGTACAATGTTGATGATTATTTTCAGGACCATGGCAAAACTTCCACATGGACACAAGCACATGACCCAAGGGAATAGAAAGTGAAGTTGTGATACGCAAATATGGATATTTAAACAAGACATTTTGAAGATTTTATTTAGAGCTACTTTTAGAATTGTTTTTAAACAATTGCTGTTTCATTTTCAGCTCTTATGTGCCATTTACTAACACTATAATGCAATAATGAATAATTTTGACACCAAAATAGCAATTATCCTATTACTGAAGTATTGCAACCTTTATTTGCTGCTTGTATATTTTGTCAACAATATTAAGTTTCAATATTCTGTCATTCTTCAATTTGCTTCTAGTGATGTTGTTAAACAAAAACATTTTATTTTTTTCAATTTGAGCCTGTCTGTTTAAAGTGACAGACTAGTTTTTAAACTTTACAGCATATTTCTCACTATTAGAGCCGGTTTTGGTCATTGAAATCAGACATCACTTAAGATTTTATTATGATTCATTTCTGTGTTTCTGTTCATGCATTGACTTTTCATGCTGGGGTGTAATTAAACATTTATTCATTCATTCATTCATGCAGGTGTTTCTAAATACCACAAGGTTTTATTTTTTTAAACAATTCTAAAAATGTATGTACTTCTGAGAAGTAAGTGTTGCAGACTCTCATTTCACTCTATGGTAACTTTATCCAGATGGGTTACATGTTTGTTGATTAAACAAACTCATTGTCCATTTTCAAGGGTTTAAACTAGGATATGCAACTTTAATAGAATGGTCTCATCTGTTGTGCATTTAAAAATATTTCTGATGTGTATGGGAAATCTTATAAACCCACAACAAACACCGTGACAAAATTGGAGTAGACCTTTAGCTGACAGTAGCAGATTATCCCTGTGAATTTCAACCAACTAGTAAACACTGTGACTTGTTCACAGTTAATATTTTCACAACTTAAGTGTATAAAGTCTGTAAAGAGATCCATTTATTTTTTTACTAAAATTGTAAATAGGGACTACTTTTTTTTTACCATCATCCCATCCACTTCTAAAGCTATATGCTGGCAGTAACACCCTCACCACAAAAAAAACAACATAATTTGAAAATGTTGATAACTACCTTTAATGACGAACAATTGTTTCCTTAGTGTCTGAATTATTCTGTCATCAGTTTTCTTTTTTCATCTGCTCTGATTAATTTTGCTTTAACACAGGGGAAAAAAAATTCAAGCACCATTTTATTCATTCCTAACTTATGTATATTTTGTACTCGTATGATTTAGCAGCTCAGTCTGTTGGGCGTTTGCTTGAGGTGCTTGCATTGTAGGATCAAACCACCTTGGTGGATCCATTCAACTGATTGGGTTTTTTTCCCATTCCAATCAGTGCACCACAACTGGATAAAGGTTTGTATGTGCTTTCCTGTCTGTGGGAAAGTTCATATTAGAGATCCCTTGCTGCATTAGGAAAAATGTAGAGAGCTTCCTCTGATGACTAGAGAATTACTAAACATTTGACGTCTAGTAGCCAATGATTAATTAATCAATATGCTCTAGTGGTATCATTAAACAAAACAAACTTTGATTTAGCAGTAGTCTAGCATAATCATATTTTACAGAATGTTGTAGATGTAGAATTTGTAACATTTGAACCAGTTATGCTAGTACACTGAACGTTTTAGAAGGCGAATGTGTCGACTTTGAAGATAAAACCCTTGTTTGACACCCAATGGCCGATGTGTATTTTCGAGCTGGGGTATCATTAAACATCCATAAAAGATAAAAATCAATTGTTAACAAGTGGCCACCAGAGAGAAATGTTTCTTATCCAGTTAATCAGTGTGTGAAATGTAACTTGTTGGTACATCATACTAGTGTAGAATTATTACAGTACAGAGGTGCATTTAATGCTGCCAACCACATTTAGAACTTGGTGCATCCTTTTGATTTTAAAATGAAGTATATGGCAAACTATTAAAAGTAGAAAATCAAATCAAATGGTTGTTAATATGAACTGGATATTGCTGAACTAACATGAAAACTAAAGTCATTCACATGCAGTTCATTGGCCTGTTTTTTGTCCATTGCATTATGAAATATGAGCAACATAATGCTTGTATGATCCATTTTATCCTGCAATCGCTATATACCAAATGTGACATACTCCTGACTTGAGTACGAGTATTTCAGACTAGATTTTTTAATAAAAATAAAAACTCTCAAAATTATTTCAGTACAGTATATACAGTTATAATTTTGTGTCAAAATAAAGATACAAAATGTATATATCTATTTATAATGTAGTTTTTAAAATTGTAGCTGGTCATGTATAGCTTAGTTTAGCTTAATAACTGGCTTAACATGTCCATATACCACTAGGGTTTCGAACACGCCTACCTCGAGTCCAGCCTCCGATAGGATTGGGGGTCTGACTCGGGTCAGGGATGGTCATGTATAATGTCATGTATGAAGTCATACTGCAAAGGCCTTGCTATGTTCATGGTACTAGATTTGCATACAAAACATTTTCAGACTATTCCTGTTGGATTGCAGGATAAATAAAATGACCAGTTACTGCCTTAAGCTTTATCCTGTTCAGGTCAAACAGCGAATCTCAACTGGCAAAGCCATGCAGCATTAGACATTCTAACCTTAGTAGGAATAAAAACACACATGTTAAATCAGTAACTGGTTATGCTCTATATATATGTAAACTGGCCACCATCTTGAATTAAAGAGGGTAAATTTATCCAAACCTTTTTTCCCTCATCAGAGCTTAGTTAACCCGTATCCAGTCAAACTGGGTACACATAAAACAGTAGTTCAGCGTCTAGAGATGGGTAAAAGTTTTTGTTCCACTTTATTCATTTGTTTGTATTTATGTTGCTTTTCATAAGCCTGCAAATACTATTTTTTACATACCTGCATTATGTTTGATTTAGCTTTGTTTAGGCTTAATGATTAATAAATATAATAAGAATTACAGTGCCATTTTATGCGATTGTTGTGGTTATTAAATGTGAAACATACTAATATGTACAAACTCTGGTCATGTCATTTATATATTGTTTTTCTAAAACCATTTTATATTACACCAGTGTATATGGTTTTGGTGTCTTTAAATTTTTTAATCATGAATGCATTAGATCAGTTTTACTAAACCTGATGAGCATCTTCATACATGTATATTGTTACAGTAAGCATGAAAAATAAATTGTAATAAATGACGTATATAGCAAGTTTTCAGTTATTATCAAATTTATGTCCGGAGTGAAATAATTTTCAGTTGTCATGAGCATTAGTGAGTGACTTATGAAAATTATTTCACGAGAGACATAAATTTGATAATAACTGGTACAGAGTTTGTTATTCTATTTATTACCTCAGCTATTTTTTCTCAAAAAATCTTTATTTTCCATACACAAGCGTCAAATTTTCCAATAGTACTGTTTGTTAGACCAATGCAGAATATTTCCGTTAAATATTACTTAAAGGAAACATGACACGTGACCTATATTTGGCACCAACCATGTACAATTAATTATAAATTGAATCACCTAAAAGATTTTTTTTACAAAAAAAAGTAATTACTTAAAATATCTCC
>JAECMU010199074.1:0-13059 GCA_016106625.1 Dracogyra subfuscus
AACATACTATCAAAATTATCAAGGGGTTAAAAAATGCTAAGAAGCTTATAAAAAGGCAGAAGATACCTGACAGCATTTCTTTGCTCGGGAGTAAAACCAACAGGTACAGTGAGCACGGCATCCTGAATTCCTCGGCCTCCATGACTCTGAGCAGTTTCTGAAGACAAAATAAATAACAGTATTCAATTGGTGGGTTAAAATTTTTTTATTTTTTTAAGAGATACATATTTTAAAAAAAAAATTAACTCAGAGGTACTTATTGCTTTTTGCCAAAATGTATTTTAATGCAGGATTTTCAATGTTTTAAATTTGTTTAAACTGAAATAGCTTTATTAGAAGTAAAAACATAGCTACAACTTTGCAAAAAATGTTTGTCTGGTTTCAACTTACCTTTATTATCAAGTTAACCTTTATATAATAAAATAAATTTTAATTGATATTTTGAATTTGGATACTGACCGTGTGACCTTGAATTCTGACCTTTTACAATGAGAAACTCAATGTTAGACACTAAGATCAATTTACATATTGCATGTCAGACCACTAGCATATACATTTTTACACACACACCCCTAAATGGAAAACAATTATAAAAATGTATAAATAAATATACAACTTGCTTATGGCATGCAATATTTAAAAAAAATCAATATCAAAGCTACAATTACCATTCACATAATGACACTAAATTTGTATAATTTTTGAAAGATGAATTTTAAAATGGAGCAGTTCAGTGTGTCCTTACCTAGCATTTTTCTGTAAATGGTTTCTGCAATACATGTCAGTGAGACTTGCTTAGTCTTGCCCATATGGCTAACTTCATACACAGGTAAACCATCTTTCTGAACAATCTGTGGAGAAAAAAAAACTTTAATACAGATTTTTTTTTTTTAAACACTTGTGATTTCCCAATTCCAAATGATTGCAAAAGAATTAAATTTCTCTTTCAATATTTCAACATACAATTATGTAATTGGTCAATTTAAATATTTGAGATATGATCTATACATGTTTAAAAATAAAACCTGGAATGTTAAAAAGCTGTCGTAAAAATAAAATCACATAGTTAAATAAAACTATTTTTCAGCATTTCAGACACACATGTACTTAATAAATAGAGTATTCATCGCAAGCATTTTTTAAATTTGGAAAACATCAAACAAGTCTATGTTAATTGGTATTTGTCAAGGCTCTGCCGAGACAAATACTGATTAACTAGATGAGGTTGATATTTTACAAGTAGCAAATTCTATTTATCCTATAATACTTCTAAAATAAATTTTAATAAAATGTTCAGTAAATCACAGTCGGTAATATGACGTCATCACAATTAGCACAAATCAGTTTGCTGTCACATATTTTAACTAAATCTTTGAAAACGTTAATGTCAAATTGCCATTGAAATGTTTTTGATGACTATGAATGCATACACCCAAACCATTTTGAAGATTAACACATTAAATATCTTAAAATCAATAATATTGTCAAAAGCCATTTCATTTCTACATGGAGAATTATTCTGAATAGCTGTGCAATAATTGCATTTAAGATGAGTTTACTGTTATTGAGATTAAAGACAAATGGGATGTTCCAAACAATTAAAAATGGGTCAAAGGTCACTAAATAAAATAGCTGTTTACCTATGGATACCACTGTTCTAAAAACAAAAACAACCCATTTCAATACAATGACTTAATCAACCAAAGATAATATATCTTTGAAACAACATTATCATCTGAAATACATAATTATTATATGCATAATAATAAAAATATAATGTAATATACCAGAACAGTTAAGACCAAGAACTGGATCAACTATTAGACATGTCAAAGGTCAAACAACATAATGACCTTTGACCTCTATTGTTCTGGACCCAACCAACAATGAAGAAAAACATATATAGCAACTGATACTATACTGTGTATAATATTATCATCTGAAATATATAATTATCAGGGTTAGATCTTAATAGTAGTCCGGTAGTCTCAGACTACCTGAAAATTAACAAGACTACCTGAAGCTGCAAACATGTAGTCCGTCAGACCACCTGGAATTTTAACATTTATTTAGCACAAATGTAATGTTTTGTGGATGATTTATCCAGTACTAAATTATCAAAATAACAAACTGTAGCGTTATTTTAACTACAAATTATTACAAAATATGGACCACCTGAAACTTCAATGGACTATCTGAAATGAAAAGCCAGGTAGTCCTGTTAACACCCTGAAAAAATGGTGAAGATCTAACCTTGATTACGGTATACTAGTATTCATAATAATTATAATATAATATAATACATCAGAACAGTTAAAAACAAGAAGAGGACTAACTATTAAAGACATGTCAAAGGTCAAATAACCTTTGACCTCCATTGTTCTGGACTCAACCAACAATGAAGAAAAACATTTATAGCAACCGATACTGTACTGTGTACAGGTGAGTGATACATTTACTGTCAGCATAATACAATACTATTTTTGCAAACAAACATTATGTTCTTTCAACTTTCAATCTCTTGCCCAAATTAGCCATATTACATGTATTACAATTTACTGGAATTAAATTATCTTAAAAATACATAAATGGCATAGCTTATTATCTGCCAAACAGACTGATAAGCTAAAGTTGAGTTTGATAAAGCATTTCTAAATACATTTGTCAATAATTAATTTAAGAATTTGTAAAAGCTATATGGCTCACTATGGCTATATTTAGTTAGGAAAAAAAAGTAAAGGAAATAGAAAAAACACTTATATATATATATATATTCATTAATTTTGGCTACACAATGAGAAAAATGTATTTCTTGTCCATCTAATTACAAAACAATGATTAATTGAATGTTCTCATAAAAAATTAAAAAAACTGAAACCCCCAAAAGACCACTCTTTAAACAAACAATTTGCAACACCTGACCCACATCCTTTTAGAATGTTCCAATACTGCTGATTAATGAATATGTATTTACTTCATTTAAGATTGTTCCATTTGCATTTAGGTCAGTGAAAATTAATTAAACTAAAATGGAATGATCCAGGACAGTTAAACAGACAACAGTGGGATGTTCCAAACTATGATATTATAATTTAACAATACAAATTTAAAAAAAACAAATATGCAAAAACATTTCTAACTGAATTACAATATCACATTAATAAACAAAATATAATTTTAATACATCTAAAATATAAAATGATAGCTAAAATTAACACAGAAAAAAAAGATAATATAAATGCTGTGTACCCCTAGTAAAACAATGGACTTTCCTGATGACAATTTGACATCATAATTTTTCTTTTTATTACCTTTAGACCTACATAATAGACTCATCCACGAACTGGTGAGGGTATAAAAACATCCTTTTCCATCCTAAAGAATAGTGCCTGAACTGTCTTCATGTAGGCACGTTCAATTTTTTCATTAATGTTTTGAAAATTATTCAGTATGTCTAGTCTTAAGAATAAATCAGCTTTGGGTAATAGCCTCAAAAACGAGGTAGTCGAAGAGGAGAATGACACCACAATGGCTACCGAGGAAGAAGACCCACCAATTCTTACTGAGGAAGAGCTGCTTGTTAGTAAAAAATACACACTAGGTGAATTACTTGGTAAAAATCGTCACATTACAATGCTAAAGTGTAGCAAAGAGGATGATCCGAGAGATTTGGTGATAAAAATCATCAATAAGGTCCCCAGTGACCAGGATCAGGAGCTTTGGAATCAGTTTATAAAGCAAGATAATGCAGCCATTGATATTCTAAAGGAGGATGGAATTATTTCTGTGGTTGATGAATTTGAAACTTCAGAGAAGATTTACATCATCATGAAGCTTCAGAATATGCATGAACACCTCTTGATATATCTTGGTATCTGGCCAAAGGTTTTCTTTTCACTTCAGCAAGAGCAAGAAGAACCTAAACAGTAAATGCTGACGTTACCAAGAAATCTTTAATTATGCAAATGTTAGTTAAATAAAAAAATATTTTTTTTGAAGTAATCGTAAATAAATACAACATAAATAAAAATTAAGAAAACATTTCATTAAAATTAAATTTAAAAATCAAAACCTTTATAAATTAACCCCCCAAAATAATTTTTAAACATTATTGGCTTGCTTTTTTTTCAATTCTATTGTTACAACCCCCAAACCAACAATAAAACCTTTTCTAATGACATAAAATAGCACTTTGATTTTAATGGGTACATGCTTTTTTTCTTCTTTTTTAAAGGTGCATAGGTTAAAAATATAATGTGCCGATACATCCGACACACATTTCACATTAAGATTTTGCAAGCATTAATTCCAAAATTTACAATATAGTTTTCCAGACCCCCCCCCCCCACCTTTTTTAACCCGTGCGGCTAATTCCACCACTAAGTGGTAAAAATCAAATGCGTTGATTTGCATGGATGTCTTTCCATTGACACGGGTGCTAATCGTGTGGGAAAAAAAGTTGATCATGTATCGATATTTTGCCAGCCGTGTGGCTCAAACCGCATGGGGAATCCATAAAATGACGTCATTTTGGGGTATTACTCATGATTTCAAGTTTTAAGGGGTAGGTATTTTTATCATTCTTCGTGCAGTTCACACATGAGCAAACTGAAATTTAAAACATGTTATTTATTACCAATCCTTAAGTGAATATAGCCTAAGTACCAGATCTGAACTAACAATTGCTGGACGGCAATCACAAGAAAATTCAATGTCCAAAACATGACAGGTGCAATAATAATAATAATTTAATATTATGCTGCTATTATACATGCATATTAATGAGAAGTTGATAAACACAACCATCACAATAAATAAAAATAATATTTGGTTTACTAAACGGCATCTGCACAGTATCGGTGACGGATCCGGAAATTTTGCAATGTTTTAATTTTAAAAGATTTCAAATTTGTCAATTTAAAAATTATATATTGGGAAAAAAATTAATAAAGCGAATCCGGACCCCCATGTCTCCCTCCTGAATCCGCTTATGTTAACACCATAACAATGTTATCCTCGTTCAATAATGAAAAACGCTGTACCGACACTATAATAATATGGAATGAGTTCAATTAACTGATGTGCATGCTCACAAACTTCTTACTAACAATAATATTTACCATGTTCCTTAACAAAGAACTGTGTTATTTTAGGAGATAAACTATTGTTTTTAAAGTAATTTTTATAATACGATGGGTTGTTCGGTCCTTCTTACCCATCCCATAGCATGATCTGGATCATGTGTGTGTGTGTGTGTGTGTGTGTGTGTCCGTCCAAATATGAACCAAGTGAACCCTGTTTCTATTTTGTTTTTGCACCACCAGAAACTCCATATGCATACACCTGTATGTTTTAGTATTGAAAGCGGATAATTTGCTTCAGCGCGGGTTTGTGTGTGTGTGTGTGTGTGTGTCATCCGACCCCTTCAGCCTACGCCCCTGTGAGTGATGTCAGTAAAACATAATCAGTTCCTCATTTTATGTTCCCAAAATTAGTGTCTTTTTACATGTTAGGTCTCGTATCTAATAGTCCGGGTTTGTTTTTGGTTTTGGTTTGTAATTAATTTCAGTTTGGTTTGATATAAAAAGAAAAGTAAGCCTATGTGTTTTGGAATAGGCCTATAACAACAACAAAAACACACACCCCCCTCCCTGCAAGAAACTTATTTTTGTGTCCAATTTAGAAAGCATTCTGCTACGAAATAAATAATATGTAGGAAGGACCTAAGGAGCCGTCCATAATTTATTAGTAATGGATCTTCTTCATTTTACAATGACATGTTTCAATCTGCATATGGCTGGTTAATTTATTAATGACGTCACATGGAAGAAACCGTGTCATAAGAAGGCCTCAATGGAAATGTGCCAGCAAAATCCTGAGATCATGGGAACTCATCGGAACCTGTGTTTAGGTTCCATGAAAACAAGTTGTTTGAATCTTGCCAACTGACTTATTTTAAATGACAACAAATAAAGGTTCCAATCCTGCCAATTGACTTGTGTTTGTTTTGTTTTTGTTTTTTTACATCAAATAATAGTTCCAATCCAGCTAACTGACTGTTCTGAGGCTTTGTCCGTCCTTGAATAAACTAAATGTAAATATTCACCATTGTCGATTATTATATATGTTAATAAGTTTAATGATTCCCAGTAGTTTTGAAAATCACCAAGTCCCAAACTGGCCATTTGCACCATCACCAAAATACACCGACTCACGGTGAGTGCTGAACTTAAGATACATTACGGCCAGTTCTGGGCTGAAAACGTTAAGTCCGCCAAAGCTACCCGTGGAAAGAGACACGTTTTCAAACTCAATATTTTTTCACAGTCGCACCCCTTCCCCTCCCCTCCACTCCACATTACATATGCATGCTGTACTGACAGCTACACAAATAGTAAGTTTACATCATTTCCACCCTTAATGAAAGACAGGAAATAGAGGAGCTTAATTGATTGTCACCTTCAGTACTCAAGTGCGTGCGTGACATCGGCAATAAATGTGTTGACTTCAGTGACAGTAATAAAACTTTAATTATTTTTATCAGTTAGGTCCATCAATTTATTAAAGGCCTGTTTAACAGCGACACTACAAATAATTAGCGCCAGTGATTTTGGTTCAAATGTGCAATTTACATATGGATCATTATCCTTTGGAGCAGATGCCATGATTTCAATGTTACAATTTTTGGTCGGGTTTGGTTTGAGCACGTTGTCGAACTCTGATTCAGGTTTACTCGAACACTGTGAAGTATGGCGAACACTAAAATCCGAATCGGGTGTTGTGATTGTGTAGCAAACTATCTCCAGTAGTTTTATATGAGAAACATTATTATGGGTATAATATATATATAATTTTTTTTAACTGACATAATAATCATGGGAAACAAAATTTTGGTTTTGTGGTTTTGCCGACACGCTACCGGTAACGATCGTTACCGTGAAATCCGATGGCCTGAAAATCGGGATATTATATATGAAATTAATGGAACTGCTCTTTAAAATTGGTCAAAGCACATTGAATAGTGTCCAATTTCAAAACATTCAAACACATAATCACAGAGTAGGGGCACTTATGGTCTACTTTGTTTTTATTACATACCCTCAAATTATTTTCTAGCAAAAAGCCTGCATATTTAAAAACGTTGAAGGAAAACAAAGATTACCTTAACTGGTGATTTCGCTACCACATCTTGTACGACGGTACTAGAGAACTTGTGGCCCAGCAGTCGTTTGACGTAACGCACAGTGTTGCTAGCGTTTCGGATAACTCCCTGTTTAGCAGCAGCCCCTACAGACTATAAGAGAACATTCAGATTAAACATATTTAATAAAATAAAATAACAATATTGATACAAAGTAAAATAAATTTTTTTTTACATAAGCTAATTTTAGTCATCATTTAACAAAATAAAAAAATGGGGTAGAGAGAGAAATAATTTTTTATTATGACCAAAGTGAGTTCTGTGCTCTAGTGGATAAGCTGGTGGACAATCAAGCTGATGACTGGTTCTAATCCCTCAAAGTTGGCTCACACATTCATTCATCTTTCTCCGCTATCACCCTCTGCTTACCATTCTCATTATCTTAATATTAAAATGAAATTCCAATTTCTCCCACAATTTCAATCTGTTTCGACCCCGTCTGTCAGTTTCCTCCGACTGTCTTCTGAGCTATCCACACCATTGCCTACCTGTCTCAACTTCCTCCACGGGTGAAGTCTGTGTATTTCCCTACATCCACCTGGCATCCTCATCCTCTGCCACTAGTTAATAAAACTGGCCTGACCCATGGCACTAACAACCGCCAGTAGTAGGGGTGCATAGTAGGTAGTTACTAGTGCCTTTTAACAATGCCAAAAGTAATTACTGAACACTTTCCGAAGTGGTCAGAGTAAGCACACAGCTAAAAGCTGAAGGGAAATAACAGGTATGTGGCACGGATAGCCACAAGAGACAAGCATGTCACTGTTGGAGAGACAAGGACTGGGATGTGGAGGTGCACAGTGAAAGAACTGAAAGATTGGGAAGAAATTAGATGGAATTTAAAGGAGTAAAAGGAAAGGGGGCAGTGGGATCAAAAAAACTAAACAACAACAAACAAATAATGACTATTTTAGTATTTAACCATAGTCTTGTGTTCTTAGATATTTACTAATCTCAATACAACAGTGTATCTGTAGCTAACCCAGCCACCATACAATTTATATTACAATGTAACTAATCACAAGACTAACTCCAGCACTTTTCAAATGGTGAAATTTATTTTTATTTGATGAAATAATTTCAGGGTTTCTGCTGGGTTTTTAAGTTTAATACTATTAGATAATTTGGCTAAATGTCTGTTCATCCATACCTAGCTCAAGATAGGGAAATTTTGAATTTGAAATTCAGGGCTCTACATCCACTTATCATACATTGTATACTATTTTTACTTGAGTTTGTCCCACCCAAATGTTTTTATTAAAGTACACAATCAATATTTTTTTAAATGGATTTTCTGACAGGTTATTGAGTTGAAACAACAGATGTTTCTGACACACGGAACCACTTGACACGGTGGAAAAATTGACAGATGCTGCATTAGTTTATGTAGAACCTTAGTGTTCAAACCTAAAACAAAGTAAATTATAAATTATTTACTTGATGTTAACTCAGAAGTTGAAAAAAAATGCTTACCTTGTTAGACCACACTATTTTTTTTGTAAACATGACATGACTGTGAATTTGACACTGAAAGCAACTGCTCTCCTACATAATTCCAGGAAAGAAGCTTATTGCTGACAAACGATTTTCAAATCATAAACATTTACCTGATCATGGTCCGTGAATGCCACCACACAGGGGGTTACCCTATCACCCAAGTCATTTGCCACAATGTCAGTCTTGCCATCCTGAAATTTTGAAATTAGAATTTAACAGAAAGAAGAGTACATTTATACAGATATGTATTTATTAATATATATTTCTATTTTACATTATAAAATGTTATAGGTGAGAGAAGCAGTGTTTGTATTACATATAATTTTCTTTATAATAATAAAGAAAAGAAAATTTACATTTACAGAAATAAATTTTTGGGTATGGAATTAAATGCCACCACAGTCAACAGGGGTTATGGGGTATGGGATATGAGTAGGGTTAGGGTTTAAAAAATCAAACAGAAATGATAAGAGTAATTAATTTGTGAAAAACTTAAAGGGACATACCCTAGTTTTTAAACACTAAGACATAGTTTTGACTATTAGAGGTTTTTTTTGATAACTGAAATCATACTTTACTTAAATTTTATTGTTTAAAGTATCCATTTGCGTACATTCGAAGTGTTTTTGGTCATCCTGATGTTTTTTAATAACACAAAATGCATTTCTCATATGTTTAAAAAGGCACGTGCCTCTGAGAAGTAACAGTTATGTAGTCGAGTTTTATTCTATTTTAGAGGGTATTTCACCATTTCGAAGTCAAAGACTCATGTTTCACTCAATTGTAACTTTATCAAAATGTGTTACAGGTTTGTAAATTAAACTAAACTTAATGTTAATTTTCATGAACTGAAACTAGGGTATGTCCCTTTAACTTGAAAAAAAGTATGGCGCCATACCCATTTTACCCTCTGGTAAAAACTCTTATTCAAATTGAGATCTTTTTTGTCCAAAATTGGGAATAGAAAACTACATTGCATTCAGATGCCAATTATTGGACTTTAAAAACATAGGTCATAAAACTCTGATAAAAATTTAGATACAAGTAAGTGTAATTTAGAACTTTAGAGTAAACACACATATATAAACCAGGGGACAATATTTCGAAATCTGAGGTAACCGGACGTCAGTGCACGTGATTTTTACCAATTGTTCGGTTACGTGAATTATATTTGCGTAACCTGTGGATTACCTTAATGGTTACCTTGAAATTATATTTTAAATACATAATTTTTAGCTCAAACATAAATTTAAAACAAAATACAAAAGAAAACGTTTTATAAAAGTTTCTTTAATGCTTGCAAATCGAAAGAAGTGACTTGTAGTTGGTTGTTTTGTTTCCGTACGATTGTAGCAAGATTTATTATTATTATTATTATTATTGTTGTTGTTATTATTTGATACACTTGATTCCTCTAAAGTATAATGCAAAACACTCCGTCACTCACTGGTGAATGATTAGACTAATATTTTTTATTATATAAGTAACAAATAAAGGCTACCATTTGTCACTAATAATATGTAACATAATACACCAAAAACCCAAACAACAAATGTCCAGTTCCTCTGAACTATAAAACAGGCTACTCATTGGCGCATGATTACCTGGTAGATTAATAAAAAGAAATCTTATAACAGCGGTAACAAAAAGAAAGACCACAATTTGACACTATTTTGCAGTAGCGATGCTATATTCACTTTATCGCTGGTACTTCTATACTACAGTGGCGTTCCAAATGTGTGTTATTTAAAGCTCATTATGCGACTTTAGTATTTTTCAGCTTTTGAGACATTTTTGCTTACATTAAAACCGTTTTCAACCTTTGTAAAATTATAGGCAATCCAATATTATGTCTACATATATTCCTTTAGAAATTAGAGATAGAATAGTAGCAGATAATTTAGGCGACTTAGCGTTCTGTGCGCATTTCTTTAAAACTTTTGGCTCAACTCTGTACTGAACCTTAGGACGCAAGTTACAGCAGTTGCAATATACCATTGTCTACTGGTTTGCCACGAATCAAGTACTAAAAATCAGTCCAAAACATTTATAGGCATACTAGAAGTATGCCTGCATGAATAAACATCCTGTAATTGTGAAGTTTGCGAGTTTTAATTTATGAATATCTACAGGTCACGACGTAACCGATTTGCGGTTCGAGTAAATTTAATTTTGCGTAACCGACATGCGAACAGAACAGCGGTTCGCGTGAAATATTGTGCCCTGTAAACAGTATTATTTTATTTTTAAAGCGGCAATGTCTGGAATATTTTTTATTATTTAAACACATAGAACAGAAAATCCCATTACGTTTGGTGCATATACGAGTCAGACGCTGCAGTCTGAATTGGTTTCAAAACACTGGTTTTTCCAAGTTAAAAATAAACCCAGAATTTGAAAGTAGGACACTTTTGGCAGGCCCCCACTGGGCTAAAAATAGTACGGTTTGGCTATTATTGCATTACAAAAACTGAGCAGTCAAATTCTAGCAGACAATTACGATAGCAGCCAATTTCAGCACTCATGTTGACGTTTAAACATTGGACTCGTACACCTTTCGATTGCTACCTGTATTTCACACTTTTAAACACACTGTTATGCTAACTTTTATTATTCTCCATAACTGAAACTGTTTTAGAGTTTTAAAGAGTATCTTCATATAAAAACAACACAAAAACAAAATGACAACCAAGACTAATTTTCACAGTCTTATTGTTACTAATATCTGTATAAATACAACTTAACTATTTTATTTAGCACTCTTATAATATCTGAAGTATCACTTTAAAAATCCTTCTGTACTACGGAAATATAGAATGTTCAACTAGTTTAGTATAAATTACACCACAACACGCATTATAAAAGGCGTACGAGACCGGGGTTTAGAACATCACCATGCGTGTCTGCTGCTAACGTAATTGGCTGTGAGGAAGTGACTGCTAGAATCCATATGGTATTACGAAATGGCGACCATTGTTCTAACTAGCTAGTAAGCATTTGACGATATGCGTTAATGATGTTAACTCGCGAGTGAATTAAAAGTGCAGTTATGCTTGTATTTGAACTTAGAACTTGACTATATACAATTGAAACCAGACGATGCAATAGCACTCTTCAGAAATTATGTTATAGAAAATGAGTTCAGCCTGAACAGATATGGGTGCCACTCAGGCAGACAAGCTTAGCTTGGAAGCATACAATGTATACATGCACAATGGGATGGTTGTCAATGTTATAGCAGTGATAGAAATAAGGAGAATTCTTTTACTAGTCCACCGGCCAAATACATCTTGAAATGTATTTGTTCGCCAATATTTTCACTTGTACAAATAGATGGTGCGTTTCATTAAAGTACCAGGATAATGTTTGTGATTTCTCAAAATGAAACTGCACTGAACATTTTTATTTGTCCACTGAATAACCACCAAGGTACATTTTGCTTGTCTGAATAGATTTTCACTTGTCGGACAAATGGACAAGTGCTTATTTCAAATACTGATTATAGTCCTGTTCAAACTACTTTCATTTTGCCTGCAAGACATTAGGCTGGACTCACTGGCGAGGATCGATCCTAGACCAACCTTACATCAGCAGGGTTTTATTTCAGAAATTTGACTTGACTCCCATGGCTTTCAACTTGGGAATTTTTGCGTCGTTTTACAAAATAATTGGGAATTTTGTGTTCCCTTTCAAAATCTTGTTAAAAGCCACAAAAATATTGATTGTTGTTTATTCTTATCGAAATCGATCAAAGATTTAATAAAAAACAATAGAAAAAAGCTTCAAGAATATTAAAAGGAAACAAATACAAATTGGGAAGTTTTAGCATTCATATTGGGATTTTTCTAAACTCCAAATTGGGAAAAAGAAAACGACATAGCCTTGGGGAATGGTGCCGATATTCGGAGTCTAGCAACATAGGTGATAAAACTCTGATCAGGCAAGTGTTTTTACCACTGGGCTATGTCCCATCCATTCACCCTTTTCAAAGGCAAAATATAGTGATATTGGATCATGAAATATAAACATTATCATAATGATTAAATGTTGGTTTTATAAAGCCTATTAAAGGTCTTGTTTGTAGCTATCCCTAACCCTACCATAACAATTATTATTATATTTTTTTGTTAGGTGGGAAAAGTAAGGAACTCATGCCTGAATACTTACTCAGTTTATTTAAAAAAATTAAAAAAAAAGTGCAACGAAATAATGTACGATTCGAAAATAGAGTATCGAGCAATGCATACATGTTTTTAAAATAGAATAAACACAATAAAATGGAAGACGGGTAAAACTACTACTAATCTTAAGCTTTTGGTAGAAAATTATGTCCTCGTTCGTTGAATAATAAGTACATTTAA
>JAECMU010199102.1:0-16315 GCA_016106625.1 Dracogyra subfuscus
TGGGCTATTTATGATTCCAGCCAGGGGTATCACTGGCTATGGTATGTGCTATCCTATCTGTGCATATAAAAGATCCCAGCGGGCAGCATAGCCCAGTGGTACAGTGCCCGCCTGATGCGCGGTCGGTCCAGGATCAATCCCCGTCCGCTAACCACTGGGTTTTTTTCTCGACATAACCATATGTCCGATGCCGATATAACCATAATTATAATGTGTTGAGTGCATCGTTAAAAAAAAAGAAAAAAAAAAAAAGAAAAGATCCCATGCTACAAAAAGAAAAATGTAGCGGGTTTCCTATCAAATATTTGACGTCCAATAGCCAGTGATTAATAAATTGATGTGCTCTAGTGGTGTTGATACACAAAACAAACTTTAACTTTTTTTTACACCAGTTGTGAAGAAGGAAATGTTTTTATTTAACAATGCACTCAACACATTTTATTTATGGTTATATGGCATCAGACATTTGGTTAAGGACCACACAGATATTGAAGGAGGAAACCTGCTGTCGCCACTCTTTTCGGTTGGCAGCAAGAGATCTTTTATATGCACCATCCCATTGACAGGATGGAACATACCACGGCCTTTGATATACCAGTTGTGATGCACTGGCTGGAGTGAGAAATACCCCAATGGGCCCACCGATGGGGATCGATCCCAAACCGACTGTGCATCAAGAGATCACTTTACAACTGGACTAAGTCTTGCTCCACCAACCTCAATGAATGCACAGCTTGTAAAAAATAATGTACAACAATAATATACCAACCTTTTCTTTTCTGTTAACCTCTTGTCATGGACAAAATACAACCAAGGTATCTTTCACTGTTTGCCTAGGAGAGCGTGCTTGAACCTTAATTGGACATATAGAGCACAAAAAACTAATTAAGTTGGATGAATGGTCAATTGTTCAGCTTCCCGCCGGCAGCTCATTACAGATGGAAGTGAATTAATGAGAATATTATTGAATCGGATGATTATTCCGCAGTCTTCTCGTTATTCATGAAGTCGTTATGAATAAATGATGTGGTCTGGACACCACCACCGGGAACAAATTGAATGGACTGATGCCGTAGACTAGCCTGCCAATAGAAAAAGCTAGACTTAACCAAATGATATTATGTATAACCATGCGTACGTACCTAGGACATGTGACATGGTTTTGTTGGTCTTATTCTCTCGTGGCCGTCAGTAATGGGGATTCTGCACATACGGATCTAGACAAAGGACAATCATTGGATTTTAATCAGGGATGGACATAGTTGGGGGAGGGTTGAAGGTGTGAGTGGGGGCAGTTATGACTTTGAAAATATAAGTTTAAAAGTACTTGATTTTTTTTATTGTGTTGTACTTTTCAGCACAGCTCTTTACACTGGTTTCACATAATTCTATATTAATTTCTTTTTGGTTAATGTATATTAATAATCAAATTCATGTACTTTAGGCACCCATTAGCTGATGGGGGGTGATAGCCCAGTGGTTAAGTGCTCACTTGATGTGCGGTCAGTCTGGGATCGATCCCCGTGACTGGGTCCATTCAGTTATTTCTCGTTCCAGCCAATGCACCACAACTGGTATATCAAAGGCTGTGGTATGTGTTATCCTGTCTGTGGGGTGGTGCATATAAAAGATCACATGCTACTAAATAAAATATGTAGTGGGTTTCCTGTCGAAATGTATATGTAAAAAGCACCTCAGTACAACTTAACATACAACAGCTGATATTTTGTCATTTAAATTAAGAAAGCCATTTTATCTATAGAATTTAACTTACAACAGCTGATACTAGTATTTTATCTTTGTACTTTTAAAAGAAATTTATTGCGTGAATTTAGCATGTACCTGTGATATTTTTTCATTTTAATTATAAAAACAATGTATGATTATAAAATAGGTCAGTAGTAAAGCCCTCATCTATTCAATAAGTGCTTCTCAGGGGACCCAACATGTGTTATCCCATTCTAACCTGTGTCCAACAATTGGTTTATAAAAAGCCATGGTATGTGCAGACCTGTGGGTGGTAGGACGTAGCCCAGTGGTAAAGTGCTTACCTGATGCATGATCAGTCTAGGATCAATCCCTATCGGTGGATCCATTGGGCTATTTTCTCATTCCAGCTAGTGCTCCACAACTGGTGTAACAAACATAGTGGTATGTGCTATCCTGTCTGTGGGATGCTGCATGTAAAAGATCCCTTTCTACTGTAATCGGAAATTTTTATGAAATCCACTAACCATGGGATTGGTGATTAAAATCTTTTACTAGCTATTAGAAATTCACTAATTCACTAGCTATAATCGGAAAGAGTAACCCATTGCATGGTGGCAGCAGGTTTCATCTCTCATTATCTGTGTGGTTCTCAGCCATATTTCAGGGAATCTTACTGAGCAATATTTCTAGTGAATTGAAAATGGATTGGCAACTACTGTTTAATGTTTCATAATCTCTGAAACCTGTGTAGCGATTCTGCAATTCTGAACACAAAATGTCTTGATAGGTCTGTGATGAATCTTGTATGTAGACAATGAACACCATTAACGGGCACATGTGTATGTCTTTGTGTGTGTGTGATATATGTGTAACATATTTATTATATGTACAGCAGTGATTTGGGGCTCCCATCCCTGACATTGCTATGTTTGTGATCTGGGACAATACAATTATTTAAAAAAAACCCACCCCAAAACCATTAATGTATTAAATGAATTAAGTCGTGCTTTGTTTCTATTCCAGGACCACACCTCTCCGATGAATGGCAACCTGTCACCCCGGGAGAAGAAGAAAGATATGCATCACCTGAAGAAACCGGACAATCGCAGCAGTCCCCATAGCGATGCATCATCCCACGCAAGTTCATCATCATCAAAAATAAAAGAAGTAAGTAAAATCCTGAAAAACTAATCATTTCTGATGATCACAGTTGGTGAATGACACACTTTCTAGCCTCTCCATTTGGAAATGGTAGGAGAGTAATTAATTGCTCTTCTGGTAATAATTTCTGGTGAGAAATTTTAAATACGGAAAGTGGTTGTGCTTTCAAAAAGAGGCTGTCTTAAGATTGTATGATATTTCCAACCAATAAAGTCTTTAGATGACTAGTGGTAAAGCGCTCACCTGATCCGCAGTCAGTCTAGGATCGATCCCCATCAGTGGGCCCATTGGACTTATTTCTCATCCCAGCCAGTGCACAATGACTGGTACATCAAAGGCTGTGGTATGTGCTATCCTGTTTATGAGATGGTGCATATAAAAGATCCCTTGCTACTAAAAATGTTGCAGGTTTCTTTTCAAAGACGTATAAAACAGTGTGCTCAAGTGGTGGTGTTAAACAACACAGACAGTATGAGATGACTTTAGATTGCACATCAAAGCTGAAGGGTGTGCCCAAAATAAGACAGACATGCTAACCTGAAAGCATTTCACCTCACAAACAGTGGAATGTTAAGCTGTAATTACCAAATATGTTTAAAATAACTTGTAACATATTTCTGAATATATACTATTTGTTTATCAGCTATTGTTAACATTACTGCACTAAAAAGACCTTGGTGTGCTCAGAACAGACAAAATGACTTTTGTGCCCAAATTAGTGAGATCTACACGTTTTAAAGGGGTGGGGACGTGGACCAGTGGTAAAGCGCTTGCTCTCTTCACGGTCGGTCTGGGATCGATCCCCATCGGTGGACCCATTGGGCTATTTCTCGTTCCAGCCACTGCACCACAACTTATATATCAAAGGCTGTGGTACGTACTACCCTGTCTGTGGGATGGTACATATAAAAGATCTCTTGCTGTTAATAAAAAAGAGTAGCCCATGAAGTGGCGACGGCAGGATTCCTCTTTTAATATCTGTGTGGTCCTTAACGCCATATAACCGTAAATAAAATGTATTGAGTGCATCATAAAATAAAACATTTCCTTCCTTCTATGTTTGCTGCGGTACACTGCACAACATGCAAATCATATGCAAATCATATGCAAATGCAGAATGTTGGAAAGGAAACAGAGATATATTTAACGTTATCTCAGTGCATTTTAAACTCTGGCAGTTTATGTCTGGTAACGGACGGGATGTAGCCCAGTGGTAAAGCACTCGCTTGATGTGTGGCACATTGGGCTATATCTTGTTCCAGCCAGTACACCACAACTGTTATATGAAAGGCCATGGTATGTGCTGTCCTGTTTGATTGATGGTGCTTATAAAAGATCTCTTACTACTAATGGAAAAATTTAGCGGGTTTCCTCTCTAAAACTATATGTCAAATTACCAAATGTTTCACATCCAACAGTCAGTGAATAATAAATCAGTATACTCTAGTGGTGTTGTTATTATTTTTTTATTTTAAATTACTGTCATGCAACAAGTAATCAATAAACAGATTGTGTATAAAAATGTTTTTATGAATATTTTCAGAATGACAAAGTGGTCACTCCGGTGTCAAAGTCTGTGACACCCACCAGTACGGGAAACATCACTCCAGGGCCTTCTGCTGGGGGAGGTGCTGCTATCGGGGGAGGAGGAGCAGTCAAGACAGGTTGGTGCATTTTAGGGATGTTTCAAAGATCACAGGAGGGAGGGAGATGAGGGAGAGAAATAATGTTTTCAATACTCACTATTTAGAGATGATTTTTTTTAGGGTTTAGTGGGAAGGTTGTTTTTCGTTCCATTTTTAATTTAAAATTTGGCTTTTTTTTTCTGCTTTTTTTCTTTTTCATGTGTGTTTTTTTTTTTTACAATTTCATGGTGATGGGTTATCAGAAAAAAATATAAATGTCATTGACAGTAGAGATCTATTATTCAATAGATATCAAAAGTGAGGAGTGGAGAAGGACACTCAACTCGGAATATGAATTACACTTCCCAACCACCCCATTTACAGATGATTTTCCAGAACTGACACCCTTAATTGCTGGTATCATCTGACACAAATAAATTGCTAAATTGTATCTATTTAAAAATTGTTTTTAAAATAATTTTAATACATTTGTTGTGTTTACATGACTGTAATAATTGATAAAATTCACATGTTTTACACGTTCGTCACATGTAATGAGAAATTGATGCCATGACGACATTCTGTTTCACTGTTTTGCAGGTGGCTTCCCGTTCATGCCTCATGCCTCCTTACCCTCAGAACTGAGTCCCGGGGGTGGATACAACAATGGAATCCTGCCCAATGGGATGCCTGGCAGCCCCCTAAACAATTACCCTCGAGCACCCATGGTATGACAATGTTTTGTTGTTTTATACCCTCGACTCATTGTAAGGTATATGGTACTTAATGACCGCTCATGTATTATTCTCTATATCTCTAACACCAACCTTTGTGATTAGTCCCAACTGCCTTAAAGTTGCTTGGCACTGGGTTTGCATACCACTTTAATGGTGGAGGTGTAAGGCAACATCACATATTTTTCTCTCACTGACAACCCAACATCTGACCATGAACCTACCGTCGTGGACAGACATCTAACAGGGCTGCTAGATTACGGTAGCCCCATTCCCATGGCTAGTGATATTCAATGTTGGGCTAGTAAATAATTACTGTTGTCATGCCCATTGGCTAGTGAATTTTTTAAATCACATTTTGCACTCTATTTTATTTTATATATAAATATCCTGCCCCCCCCATGTTAGTGTTTTTAAGCACTATCTCCATCTTTAGGTAACATATCCAATTATTACTAATATTTAGTAAAATTTTATTAGCTTAAAGTAAAGTAGGGCTAGTGAATTTTTAATTGTGGCTAATAGTTTTTTTAAATCACTGATTTTATGGCTAGTTGATTTTATAAACATTCTAGAAGCACTGCATCCCAGATAGCTAAGCTTTGTGCTCGGGACTTAGGAACTTTAATTGGACATAAGGGAAAAAATGAAGTTGAAACACTTTGTAGTTGTGTTTTGTTGATTAGAATGGCAATGTTAATTAGTTGTGTATACTGCTGAATGTAACCATGCATTACTGCCACTTACATTGTATGCTTGTAAAATGTAAAGTACCATTGTCACAGTATACAAATGTTTTATGGTTTTTTTCTCAGGTTGGTTTTGAATCTCATGGAGCTGCCATGCGTCCAGCTCTCGGAAACATTCCAGGTGGAAAACCGTGAGTTGATTCTGATATCGAACCATCTTTTAAATTATCTCAAGACTCCAACTTAATGGCGTCACTGACAGCAGTTGCTAAAACTGTAATATGAATGGCCGTAGGTCAGGATTTACCGATGGTAGTTTTTTTGCTGTTGGATGTAATATATTGCAATCAGTTAAAGGGATAATTTTTGTTTGGTTTTGTATTTGTTTCGTCTTATTCAACTTATTAGCACAACAACATTGCTGTACGACCACAAGTCTAATGGTCGTACACCATTGTTGATGTGCTAGCACTAGATAAGTATGAATAATAATTAAAGTTAGAAACAAATTTTCTAAATTTATTTGTTGGAAAAACATATTGATGTATAAATCATCGGTTATTGGATGTCAATCATTTGGTAATTTGACATATAGTTCTAGAATGGAAACCTGCTACATTATTCCATTAGTAGCAAGGAATGTTTTATATGCACCATCCAACAGACAGGATAGCACATACCCTGGCTGGAACAAGAAATAGCCCGATGGCCTCACCGAAGGGGATCAATTCCAGACCGACTGCGCATCAAGTGTGTGTTTTATCACTGGGCTACATTCCGCCCAGTCTATAAGCACTGCAGTTCACTATTTACGTTCATGTACAGCAAGCACGGGTTTGAATTGCATCCCCCCCCNNGCTAAGGAGGATTAGTGTTATTTCCCAATCAGGACCAGTATGTGTTGTCCTATCAGTGGGGGGAAATATGCTTGATGTAGGTTTATAGTATAGCACTCAAAAACGTTACAATTCATAGGATTTTTAAACTCCTTGCTGGACCCATTGCAGCTTTTTTCCCATTCCAGCCATTATCTGTCTATGATGAAAGTTCATATAAAAAATCCTCTGCTGTTTGGTAGGAGTAGCCTACGTGGCTGCACATATCTCTTCTTTTACTATCTAGACCAGTTCAAAGTTTGTTTTGTTTAATGACACCACTGGAGCACATTGATTAATTAATCATCTGGTGTTATGTCAACCATTTGATAATTCTGACTCGTATTCATCAGAGGAAACCTGCTACATTTGTCCTAATACGGCAAGAGATGTTTTATATGCACTTTCCTAAAGACGAGAAAGCACATACCATAGCCTTTGAATCTAGACCACATGCTGCATTAACAACAAATAGCAGTTCATTCAAACTGTTCATAATCTTAAACATTCATATATCTCTTGATATACTTTTTTTCAGAGCATATTCCTTTCACGTGAGCGGTGATGGTCAGATGCAGCCGGTTCCATTTCCACCGGACGCTCTGATTGGCTCAGGGATTCCCAGACACGCCCGTCAGATCAACACGTTAAATCACGGAGAAGTCGTGTGTGCAGTTACTATTAGCAACCCAACAAGACATGTTTATACGGGTGGAAAGGTATCTTATTATCAAGAAATGCCTATCTGACTAATAACTGAGGTTAGTGCTCCAACTACGATGTAGCAATTTACTAAAGAACATTCTTGTTTTAAAGGGACCATCCTGAGTTTGCTTCTATGGTAACGTTTTTGACTAATGGCGGTTTTTACGACCAAACTTACATATTAAATACATCTAGAATTTTTATAAAATCCACTAACTATGGGATCAGTGACTTTGTAAATTTACTAGTCAGGATTAAAAATTCACTAGCCCTACTCTGTAAGTTGGTAAAATTTTACTAAATAATAGTAATAATCAGATATGTCACCTAAACAGAGAAATAGAGCTTATAAACACTAACATCGGGGGGGGGGGTTGGGGGGGTGGGGGGGTTGGGGGGGACAGGATATTCATATTTACAAAATAGACTTAACTGCAACATTTGACCAAAACATTTCATGAGCCATCGGGCATGGCAATAGTAGTTATTTACTAGCCCAACATTGAATATCACTAGCTATGGGAGTGGGGCTACCATAATCTAGAATCCCAGTTAAAATATGTGTGTCTTTATATAAAAGATGTTTCTCAATGCCCTAATGTTTTGTAATCCTTCTGGCCAACCTGGGTGTTAGTTAGAAACGTGTTATAAAAGTAGCAAACTGAGGACTGTCCCATTTAGATCTCATGCTTCATCAAAGTTGGAACACTGATAAAATATTTACCTACACAACATCGCAGGATTCTCATGTGCATCCTGGAAATCCAGGAATGTCCTTGAATTTTGTGATTTTAAAATCCTGGCCTGGAATGTCCTGTGAAAAGGCATTAAATTTTATTTTGTCCTGGAAATTAAGGCCAGAAATTGGGTGGTTTATTTTCTCTCTTTTTTTTCAATCTTTACTTTTGTTGTTGTGATAACTGTCTAAATTTTGACAACAATTTAATATACAAAAAAATAATTGACTGAACATTTCATATCCTGGGTGAAATAAAAAAGGTTCTGGAAATGTCCTTGAATTTTATGTTTTTGTCAAGTGTAAGAATCCTGTATCAAGTATACTGAAGTCTGGACATCGTTCCAGTGTAGGAATAGTATTTTTTAATGTGTTCTCTAGAAATGTGGCAAGGCATAGTAGACTTAAACACTTTTGGTGCATTTTCACCATTTTCAGAACACCATTTTTTCCGTTTTTAAATGAAATAAAAATAAATGTATTTAATGTTCTTGCTTTAATAAATGAATGGCATAATATATTACAGGCATATTTTATTAATTAATATAAAGTTAATTTTAGAGTTAATTATTGAAAAAGTCTTTGTTTAATCTCAGGGCAGCATGGCACTTATTAAGTCAAGATGGTGCTGAACTGTTGACACATTGTGTCACTATACCAAGGGCTCAATACGCAGTCGGTGTGAGATCGATCCCCATTGGTGGGCCCATTGGGCTATTTCTCGTTCCTGCCAATGCACCACGACTGGCATATCAAAGGCTGTGGTATGTACTACCCTGTCTGTGGGATGGTGCATATAAAAGATCCCTTGCTGCTAATCAAAAAGAGTAGCCCATGAAGTGACGACAGCGGGTTTGTTCTCGCAATACATGTGTGGATCTTAACCATATGTCTGACACCATGTCGTTAAATAAAACATTTCTTTCTTTTTCTTTCACTATACTAAAACAAACTGTGGAAAGCTTAAGTTAAAAGTTAAGGGTTTTATTTAAAACCAAAAGAGACAAATAACAGTACAGACTTTTTTTTTTTAAATAAGGGGACAATTTTTAGTTGTTCCATAACTGAAATCCTTTTATTCATATGAGCTTAAATGTTCATGCTTTTGCTTAAATACCCATTGTTGGGTAGTTAAAATTCATGTATCAAAATGGTAGTCCCAGTATCATAAATTCATATTATGTGGATACATGTATTATGTTTTTGTTATATTCTTAAAGGCACAGACCCTAGTTTTAACCCGTAAATCAATGTACACTACATTTAGTTAATTTACAAACCTGTAACTCATTTGGATAAAGTTACAATAGAGTGAAAGAAGAGTCTGTGACGTTAAAACAAGAAATATGCTTAACAATAGACTAGAACTTGAATCAATAAACCACTACTTCTCAGATGGCATTTTTAAAAATATCTAAAATACTATTTTTGGTACTATGAACACCAGGATGACCAGAAACACTTCGGTTCTACCAAAGTGGATAATCTAAAGAATAAAATATAACTATGGTGATGTTTTATTTCAGTTACCATAAATGCGTTAAAAATATGCTGTAGGGTTTAAAAACTAGGGTCTGTCCCTTTAAATTCATTGACTGCATCAGTCCACAAATTACACGAAAATTAAACCACTGTGAACAAAAATTATTTTGCCATTTTATGGATGTTATATGCATAACTATAGTTTTAGTGTCACCCGGTAGAGCATTCGACTCGTTATCTTTTTCAGGGGTGTGTGAAGGTCTGGGATATTAGTCAACCCGGAAACAAGAGTCCCGTTTCTCAGCTCGACTGTTTGGTAAGCCTTACCTTGGTTTTATACTAAACCTACACTAACCCCTGATCCCGCACTCACCAAGATGACATTTTCTCCCATCCCTTGGCCATGCAAGACAGGCATATTCCTTGACGTCAGCCCATGTGGAATAAATCTATCTTGCATGACCATGTGACTTTTGTTGTTTGTGCTGATATTAACATTGGGTGACGTCACGTAAATGGCAAAATAACGCAAGAAATACTTTTTATATTTCATAAAAACCAGGAAACCTGCTGTCATAATGAAATTATACTATCATTTTTGGTTTATACTTTTAGTATAAACCATTTTTGGGTACGATCTTTCAATGGTTATGATTATTTTATTTTAAGATAAAAAATAAAAAATGTAGGTTTTTCATGTTCTCCCAAAATGCTTGTTTTTCATCTACTGGATGGGAGAAAAATAATCCTCCATTATGTATCCATGTGGGACAGGGCTATTCCACCCTCGGGTACATAATTTGATGTCCCTGACAACAAATTATGTACCCTCGGGTGGAATAGCCCTGTCCTACATGGACACATATGACGGATTCTTTTAATAAGCTCATAATTATATTGAAATATTTTTTGTGTGTACTAATTTAAAAGCTGTCATTCTGTAATATTTGGATGCAAAGAGAGAAAGCAGTTATTTGAGTAGAAAACGCACACAGTAGTATAGTGTGATCTGATCCACCATAGAAACTTCTCTCTCCATGGTTTAGACCCCCCACACACACACATCCTGCACATTTTCCTCCATCATCCTGTTATTGCAGATATTTACTTACTTACGGATGCTTCACATAAAAAAATATATTTTTATCTTTGAAATATTTAAATGTATGGGGCCTACCCAAAACAATCCTTGCTGCTTATAGAAAAATGTAACAGGTTTTCTCTGAAGAAGGGCAAGACATAGCCCAGTGGTTTAAATGTTCACGTGATGCGCGGTCAGTCTAGAATTGATCCCTATCATTGGACCCATTGGGCTATTTCTCATTCCAGCTATTGCTGCACAACTGGTGTAACAAAGGCCATGGTATGTACTATTCTGTCTGTGAGATGGAACATATAAAAGGTCCGTAGCTGCTAATTGAACAGAGTAGCCCATGAAGTGATGACAGCGGGTTTCCTTTCTCAATGTCTGCATGGTTCTTAACCATATGTCTGATGCCATATAACTGTAAATAAAATGTGTTGAGTGCGTCGTTAAATAAAACATTTCCTTCCTTCCTCTGAAGATAATGTTTTTAGAATGATCAACCTTTTGACCTTCACTGACTAATAATCAGTGTGACGTAATGGTTTAGTTTGTAGACTATTTATTCATGTTTTGGTTTCTTAACATTGTCTTCCAGCAACGTGACAACTACATTCGCTCTATAAAACTTCTTCAAGATGGCCGCACATTGATAGTTGGTGGAGAAGCCAGTACTTTGTCCATATGGGACTTAGCCGCTGTGAGTAATCTGATATTTTTAAATTGTGATATTATAAAAGAAACATTTTGTATAGAACATCTTAAAAATCGAGAATGGGGAAAACAATTTAAAGTTGAATGGGAAAAAAACAACCCGGCATAGTCTTTAAAACACTGGACTAAATGGTGTGTTTTTTCCACATACTATTTTCTATATCTTTATTACACGAAACAAACAGTTATGTGAGATTTTAATTCTTATGCCCAAATACAAAATTCTACTTTTTACCTAAACATATTTTAACCTATTAATAGAATTTTATTTTTATATTAAAAATGTTTCGTTGCCAATTATTTTTATTTATTTACCTTCCTACAGTGGGTTTACTTTACTTTTGTTTTGTTTAACGTGCACATTCAGAGCAAGCTGTAGCACACGCCTGTCTTGGGCACACACCTCAGCTATCTGAGCTGTCTGTCCAGAACAGAATAGAAATTAGTGGTTAGTTGTTATTGTTAGTGAAAGAGAAAAGAGGGATGTAGCGGCCATACACACCTACCCAATGAGTCCTTAAAAACTCGCTCTGGGTGGGAGCCGGTACTGGGCTGCGAACCCAGTACCTACCAGCCTGTTGTCTGGCGACTTAACCGCTAGGCCAACGAGGCCGGTAGTGGGTTTACAAACCATCCTGTATATTGATCCAGGTTTTGAATATTAGGGTGAATTTTAGTTAAACAACATCTTCTGGTACTAAATATGCTTTTCTTCTCAAACAGTCAATTGAACGTATTAAAGTCAAGTTGACACCAAGTATCCCGGAGTACTACATAGTTTAACAATGTGCTGAGGTGTCATTAAACTTACCTTTCTTTGTTTTATAACAGACTGTTGTTTTCTTGTTTACAGTCGACTCCGCGTATTAAAGCTGAACTCACGTCGAGTGCCCCGGCTTGCTACGCTCTCGCCATCAGTCCGGACAGTAAAGTCTGTTTCAGCTGTTGTAGTGATGGGAACATCGCCGTTTGGGATCTGCATAATCAAACTTTAGTCAGGTGAGTACAAACAATGAGTACAACTTTAGTCAGGTGAGTACAAACTGTAGTCAAATGAGTACAACTTTAGTCAGGTGAGTACAAACTTTAGACAAATGAGTACAACTTTAGTCAGGTGAGAACAAACTTCAGTCAAATGAGTACAACTTTAGTCAGGTGAGTACAAACTTCAGTCAAATGAGTACAACTTTAGTCAGGTGAGTATAAACTAGTCAAATGAGTACAACTTTAGTCAGGTGAGTACAAACTTTAGACAAATGAGTACAACTTTAGTCAGGTGAGAACAAACTTCAGTCAAATGAGTACAACTTTAGTGAGGTGAGAACTAACTTCAGTCAAATGAGTACAACTTTAGTCAGGTGAGTACAAACTTCAGTCAAATGAGTACAACTTTAGTGAGGTGAGAACAAACTTCAGTCAAATGAGTACAACTTTAGTGAGGTGAGAACAAACTTCAGTCAAATGAGTACAACTTTAGTGAGGTGAGTACAAACTTTAGACAAACGAGTACAACTTTAGTGAAGTGAGTACATCTTTAGTCAGATGAGTTCAAATACAACTGATTTTATGTCCATTTGGAGCTTTAGAAAATAAGTATAATTTAAAATTTTAGAAAAGCCCAAACAAACTAAATGCATGAACATTTTTTATTTAAGTTTAATTTTCATTAATTTACCTTCTTACCTGAGATAACCCTTCAGTATTTTTTAAATATGGCATCAAAGAAAAGTGATTTTACTGTCACAAATATATATTTAGTTTTGTTGGTAATGGATACCCAGATCACAAACGATGCATCATCTTGTCTTCCTTATACTAGATTCCACCTCCATTCTAAGCGTCCATGTTGTTTGTTGGTTTCAGACAGTTCCAGGGTCACACCGATGGTGCTAGCTGTATCGACATCTCGCCGGACGGAACTAAACTCTGGACCGGTGGTCTCGATAACACCGTCCGATCGTGGGACTTGAGAGAGGTACGTGCTACAAGACCGTCATTTATAGGATATTAAACAAGCTTCCATTTCGTATCATTTTTATGCCCAGAGAGAAATAATTTTCAGTTGTGCGAGCTTTAGCGAGTGTCAATGAAAATGATTTTAACGAGTGATATAAACAGGATACAAAATGGTGGCGAAGTTAGTATCCTATTTATTACCCATTAATCGAATTCAATTTTTATCACTAAATTTGTGTATTAAATGTTTCGGTAAGGTTGTAGTGTGGCAGTCCTAAGCGTAATAATAATTGTTTTTAAATCACTAATTAACATATCCAGGTTTTATTATCTACAATGAAACCCCTCTAAACTGGACACCATCGTGAACAAGACAAATGTTCGGTTGTTAGAGGGATCTGGTTTACAGAGGTTAAGTTCTGTCCAGGTTTATAAAAAGGACTGGTTTACAGAGTCCAGTTTTGACAGGTTTCACTATATATTGTTTGACTCTGTTATTCTGTACTATTCCTTCCTTTCTGTTTAATGTATTAAATGATGTATGACATATTACCCACAGTTGAATTTTGATTATGTATTCTGAACTATTACTAACAGACACTTGAAATGTTTTCATTGACTGTCATAAGTGGACATGCTTTTTAACCTTACAAATCACCTGCATGAAACTATACTGAAATACTGAAATAGACGTATTTACTAGTGGGAGAATTCTTTTTAAGTCTTCATTTTAGAAAAAATAATAGCACTTAGTCCTCGCTGCCCTTGTCGTACTTATTACTCAGGACTCTTAATCTGTACACATTTGGGGGCGGGACATAGCCCAGTGGTACAGCGCTCGCTCGATGCGCGGTCGGTCTGGGATGAATCCCCATCGGTGGGCCCATTGGGCTATTTCTCATCACAGCCAGTGCACCACAAGTGGTATATCAAAGGCCGTGGTATGTGCTATCTTGTTTGTGGGATGGTGCATATAAAAGATCCCTTGCTGCTAATCGGAAAGAGTAGCCCATGAAGTGGCGACAGCAGGTTTCCTCTCTCAGTATCTGTGTGGTCCTTACCCATATGTCTGACGCCATATATCCGTAAATAAAATGTGTTGAGTGCATAATTAAATAAAACTTCTTTTTTTTTCGTACACATTTTATATGCTTGCTAAACCAACCTAAATGATGTGTGACCTTTAATTTAAAAAGTTTGTTTTGTTTAACAACACTACTAGAGCACATTGATTTATTAATCATCGGCTATCGGAGGTCAAACATTTGGTATTTTTTGTTATATAATCTTAGAGAGGAAGCCAGCTACATTTTTCCATTGGTAGCAAGGAATCTTTTATATGCACTATCCCATAGACAGGATGGCACATACCACGGCCTTTGATTTACTAGCCATGGTGCATTGACTGGAGTGAGAAATGGGTCCACCGTTGGGCATTAATCCAAATTTGACCGCACATCAAGCGAGCACTTTACCACTAGGCTAAAATTAATGCAAGCATATGTATTGTTACAAAGTGTCACTAGACTGGGTTTTGTTGTGCTTAACATTAAAGGCATGTGATAGATCACAAACCAGTCACACATCATTAGTGGATGCTCAGTAATAAAATCTATGAACTGAATACATTCTTTTCTTTATGGTCACAAATAATTCATGGTTAGACTATTGATTACATTACCAAAATAATATACTATTTTTTGCATAGCATTAAACATTTAATTTAGTATCTTCTCAGTTTTGCGAAACATACATTTGTAATATTATTGTTTTGGTGAAGTCTGCATTAAAATAATAGATTTTTTAATAATAAATTATTTAATGTTTTTTTTGTTTTTCTCATTATTCATTCAGGGTAGACAACTCCAGCAACATGACTTCACTTCTCAAATATTTTCACTTGGCTATTGTCCGACGGGTGACTGGCTTGCTGTTGGGTAATTATTTCATTATAATTTTCTGTATATTTCATATTTTATTCTTGGTTCCAGCCTTAACAAAAATAATAATTCATATACCGTATTTTCCCATGTATTATGCGCCCCGGTGTATAATGCACCCCCCCACTTTGAACGTTTATTCCAAGAAAAAAAACATGAACCACAATATAATGCACACGGTTTTTTTAAAACCAAAAATTGACAGTGAAATCAAGATGTACCGTTTTTCCTAGACACCAAAACTAATGAAAAGCGAAAGTAGCGGTATATTCAAGAAACAAAACTTATTTTATGTACGTGAGTACATAGACCTACATGTCACATTAAACAAAGGCTAGTACTTGCGTACTTAAATGCCACAGACTCACACGTGCATAAATGAAAACAAAATTATATACCCATACACTGTAAATGACTAATAAATAAATGAAAACAAAAATATAGCATGATACATTTGGTTCTCGTGGCCGACGTGAATGCGCAAGATTTCTAAATTTATAATAGCGTGGTATATTTCCGGTTTGCCGGAAATGGCCGAATTAAACCTCATGGTAATTAAAAACAATTACGGTCCAGTTTTGTCATTTTTATGCACTTTTTGGCGAGGTATGGATACTTTTATAGATTTAATTTTTATTTATTACAAGCATCACAAGTGAAAAGCGATTTTAAAGATGGTTTTGGTGTTTCATTGTAATGAACACTGTCAATAACCTGTAAAGTACCGTAAACAACCGATCAGCGATTTTTTCATGGGTGATCGCTGGACATTTTTAAAAGACAGTTTTTCTATTGCTATGTATAATGTGCACCCCCATTTTTAACCTGTATTTTCTGGGGGAAAAGTGTGCATAATACATGGGAAAATATGGTATTAGACACTAAATATCTATAGTTTAAAATA
>JAECMU010199111.1:0-19010 GCA_016106625.1 Dracogyra subfuscus
TCAAAATAGTTGGCAAACGTTTAGCGACAAACGTCTGGGGAACGTAAGCCTAATTTGACAGATCGGTGATGCTGGACAGCGTGTTACGCGTTTTTGTAAAAAATATAAGGCAAACACAGATAATATTAAATACTGTCAGATAATGTTCCTAGATGTTTACAGTTTGCCGTCCACGGTCTGTCGTTGAGCTGCTTTACCAACGTCAGTGTTATTTAACCGGCGGCACAAAAGTGCCATCGGTGACGCCCCCAACCGACGGCATTTTATATGTCACCGACGGCAATTGCCGTCGTTGCCGCCGTTAAGTTCGAGCCCTGTCATTGTGCAATCGTTATTGACGAAGTTGTCCGACTGATCATTGTGAATTCCGTATTAATTTTTGGTACCGTTCGGAACTCACCGCAAAAACAATCCAGCTATTTCAATTGGTGTATTATTTTAATTGATATGGATTTCCGGATGATGTATGTAATTGGCCGACTTAAGAATTCCCAAATACTGTATTGTACGTAACCGATTCACTATGGTACATTAGTGGATGCATACGACTGTAGAACACGAGTACAAAATCAAGTAAAGGTTGCTCGCTCACTGTTCGTACTATACACATTATAATCAAACGTGCAAAATGGAGACTGATTATTAAACAATGCATTATAAATGAGCAATTCAACAATTGCGTAATGCTCTTTGGTGCACCATGCTATGCGTTACAAACGTTATAGCAGTCATGTGAGGCATACAATTATAAAGAAAGAAAGAAATGTTTTATTTAACGACACACTCACCACATTTTTAATTACGGTTATTTGGCGTTAGACATTGACCACGCAGATATTGAGAGAGGAAACCCGCTGTCGCCACTTCATGGGCCACTCTTTCCAATTAGCAGCAAGGGATCTTTTATATGCACCATCCCACAGCCTTTGATATACCAGTCGTGGTGCACTGGCTGTGATGAGAAATAGCCCAATGGGTCCACCGACGGGGATCGATCCCAGACCGACCACACATCGAGCGAGCGCTGTACCACTGAGCTACGTCCAGCCCCTGCATACAGTTATATCTCACCTTCCTCATGCGATCAATTCTGAAATAGTCCTCATTTAAAATTCATGATTGAGTGAAAACTAAACAATTTCATCGTTTCAAACTATTTTATTTAATCCAGCAGCATAAGTCATGTATAATGTATTGATGGGTACAACACATGCATAAATGATATAAAAAGAGTAGTGTGGCTAGTAACATTTTAAGCTTGGCGAGTACAATGTTTTTGTCCACTAGCCAAAGAAGAGTAAGTTATAAAACCAAGCGTAGAACACTGGTTATATTAACATGTTATTTTACAGAGGAGGTTTTTTCGGGAAGTTTCTTGGCCTGACTACATTAACAGCTGGAGGCTTGGTAGGATATGCTTGGTATGATTCGTCCTTCAAGAAAACAGTAGAAGACAATGTTCCATACTCCAAAGAAGCGTTCAGCATAATATTTCCTTATCTACCAGATAGCAGCCTGGTAAAAAGGTACTGTTTGTTTTGGTCTATCTACCACTGTATCCGTTGCTCTAACAATCTGATATATTGGAAATATAAGCTGAAATGATCTTTTCAAAGCTAAATAAAACTGCCATTCACAAATCATTTTTCACTTCTTTAGAGACATCAAGTGAATAGTAATTGAGATAGTTTTGCAGGCAAATAAGACAAGCAAATTCTCTGGAAATCACCAATGTGTGATTGTTGGGTATCGGGAAATATTTGGGAATTTTATCCATTCTGATGTAATATACCTAAGATTGCTTTTTATTCTTTTATTTACAAAAACATTTCGGAAGATACCTGGCCATACTGTCCAGTACAAGGAACATTTTGTTTTCAGAAGCTTGATCAGCAATATTTGTAGTCAATTGATTACCAACTACTGTTTGACATTTTACAATTGTGTAGTAACCTCTGAAGCTTGTGTTGTGTATACAAACACGATACTGAACAAAATGTTCCCTGCAGTAGTCAAAATTTAGAATTATTCCTCATTCTCATTCAGTGTGAACCATTTTAAAGTAACTCAGCTGGATGTAATAATCTAAATGCATCATGTTGTTGTTGTTGTTCTTATTATTAATTGTTCATTTCAGTCTACCAGAGAAAAAATCTGATGTTCCATATGTCCAAACAGACAAGGTAATGATAGAAAAGTATGGTTTTTAAAGTATTTTCTTTGAGCACGGTAATCCGATGCGATGTATTTTAGCAGTGGATCTGACTAGGCATTCATTTTTATTATGTCATTCATCCCAGCTATTTGTTTTTTAATTTTTAATTTTTAATTTTAATTATTGTTATAAATACAATAAAATGTGATGTTTATGTAAGTTCCAGCAATAGTAAGTGTAATAGGACAGACACTAGGTTGTAGTTTGAATATGTACATTAATTTATATTATTTCAGTTGTTCCCAATACAGTTTAATGCAATAATAATCATTGTCAAAACGAGACAAGATACAATTGTCATACATTGTCTTGAAATGTTGAAAATATATTACTAATTAAGAAGTCAATTAAAATTTTACTATATAACACTGTCAAATTGTTATGGATTGTTATACTAAGTAATGGTCTAAGAAATGTTTTAGAAAGAGATTTTAGCACTAAGATCACCTTAAAAGCATACAGTAGCTATGGTGAGCTTGGCGCTAAAATCACTTCGTAAAATGGGGCCCATAGCCATAGGCAGTGCCTTTACAAACATGTAGCATTAAAAGTGAGATTTACTATTTGTAGAGAAATTCACTTAATCGGTGTTAAACTTGTTTTTTTCTCTTCAGAATTGTCCTAAACCTGTTAGTATGCAGTGCAGTTGCATTTATTTTCAGTTACTGATTATTGTAATATTTATTCAGACTTTAAATAGCCAATTCTGTCCTGGGAGACGCTATTCATTGTGATTTTGTTTATCAGTTCTTTGATTACATTTTGGCACTTAATATAGCAACATTAAAGCGGCACTGTCTGGAATATTTTTATTATTTAAGCATATAGAACAGAAATCCCATTACATTTGGTGTATATATGGCGCCGCTCTCATCTTTGGTTTCACTACGCTGGCTTATCCAGGTCAAACACATAGTCATTATTTTGAAAGTGGAACACTTTTGTCGGGCTCGTACCGCTTTCAGTTTTCATTGGCTTATTACAAGCCAACAAGAGATCACGTGAGATTTCGCAGTTTTTGAACAAATTTAACTGTCTTGATTGAGGGGTCGTCTCATAACTCCAAAACCTATTTATATCCATAGTGGTCGGTGGGTGGGAGATTTGCCTTGAAATTTTGACAGTGGCCAGCTGTTGGCATACGTGTTACATGTAAGGGCGCGTTACTATATGTTATTTTTATTCATTACTTAGACCTAAAAAGGTCGGGGTTTTTTATACGCGCGGTCAGTCTAGGATAGATCCGCACCCACAGCTATATAAAAGTCCATGGTATGTGATATCCTGTCTGCAGGATGGTACATATAAACGATTCCTTGCTAAAAAAACAACACAAAAAAAAAAACAAAAAAAAAACAACAACAACCAATGTAGTGGGTTTCCAAGGCACGTGTGCAGGGATTTCAGCGGGATTGGGGTTATAGACTGTGTTGAGCGAAGTTTATATGGGGCCATACTCGCCCAGAAAATACATTAAAAAAAAATTAAGCGTGGGCAAGTAAGGGTCTTGACCTCCAATACACACACACACACACACGCACATGCACCCGATTTCTCTCTAAGATTATATGTCAAAATTACCAAATGTTAAAACATCCAACAGCAGATGGAAGGAAGGATAGAATATGTTTTATTTAACGACCCACTCAACACATTTTATTTACAGTTGTATGGCGTCGGATAATTATTAAATCAATATGCTCTAACTTTGACGTCGTTAAACACATACACACACACACACACACACACACACACACCCCACCGGGACACCCTAACTTTACCCTTGCCAAAGAAATAATATTTATTTGAAATGGTCGATTTTAAAAGTTCTACTAACCCTTTATAAAATATTAATTCTGAAATAGGAAGGTACGTTGTCATGATCAAACCGGTTTTAATGAAAGACTCTAGTACCGTATCCTCAAACGAGCGTTCTTCGTACAGCGCAAGATTTCTCTTTTCATTTTTTGAGACGAACCCTACAATTAGAAATCGACAAACGCACGTGTTAACTGAAACTGACAACAGCCTGTCGTTTGAACTTTGCCGAGCTATGGCGGCTCTGACAACGAATCGAGTGTATTCTTTTGACGATATCCGTTCATAACGAACACACACAAGTTTTTTAAAAGTGCATTTGAGCTTGTATTTCATATCTGTATATGATCTTATAATATGGTATCCAGACAGTGTAGCTTTAAGGACTCTTTGCAAGTTCAGACTTGATTTCACAAAATATATATACTTGATCCTTAATTTCCAGCTGATCAAAGTAAAGAAAGTCATTGCCATAATTAATTCTGATTTTCTACAACAGAAATGTTGTATAAACACTACTATTTTAAACTAGCATTGTTACCCATAACATGGTGGCACAAGTTAGTAAATAGCTTTCATGGCATTCTTACTTAACTAACCTCAGAAATGGCTATTATTTGTTTACTGGTTTCATTTATATTGACAAAATAATTTTAAAATAACAAATTACCCGATAATCAGTGAGGTTTTTTTGGTTGTTGATGTTTGTGGTTGTTGGTGGGGGGTTGGGGGATTTTTTATTCGTTCTTTTTTAATCCACATGATGTTCTTATTTTGTTTTTGGGTTTGTTTCTTGTGTGGGTTTTTGTTTTTGGGTTGTTTTTTGTTTGTTGTTGAGGGCAGAGGGGGTTTGGTAGGGTTTTGTTTTTAATTGTTTTTTGTGCTTTTAGTATTAATTATATATGGTTATTCTGCAAAATAGAAAACAAACATTCTATCTACACATTTATAATTATATGGACCTCTTGAAAACATTGCATGCTATTTCAAGTTGAAATGTACAGTTTCTGCCTTTAGAACATTAATTTCTATATGTATAGATATGATGTTGTGTTCTTGGTTTGCCACGTTTGTATTTAGTCCTCAGAGGTCAGACTAAGTATTCAACAAAAGAGAAAATGTGGTGTCTTGATGTGATTGTTTGGCAAGTAAATCCTGCTGCCTTGATGCTTAGAAATGTACACATGTACCTGAATACTGCAGCAATGAAAGGAATAGTACTTGTTCTGTTGTTTAATAGTTCACTTGTCCAGAAGCAAATTGCATCTTGCACATCAGTTGTTCATTTATTGTATTCCACTTATCCTGGGCAAGGATCAGGACATGGCCCAGTGGTACAGCACTCACTTGATGCACAGTCTAGGATTGGTTTCCTTTGGTCTTTTTCTCATTGCAGCCAGTTAGATATATTAAAGCCTGTGGTATGTGCTATCCTGTCTGTGGGATGGTGCATTTAAAAGACATCTTGCTACTAATGGGAAAATGTAGCCGCTTTCATCTCTAAGACTCAGAATTACCAGTTGTTTGACATCCAATAGCTGATAATGAATTAATCATTGTCCTCTAATGGTGTCGTTAAACAAAGCAAAACAAAATCTTTTAAAACCTGTACAGATATTTTTTTCTGTCCCTTTTATGATAGTTGTAGCAGTGATAGAAATAAGTAGAACTTGTGACTAGTCTACAGGATAATTACATAGAAATTGTCTTTTCCACCAATAGTTTTAGTTGTCCACATGATTTGTTAATTTTATTTAAGTACAAGGACAGTGTTTTTGGTTGGTCAAAATGAAACCGCAGTATACATTTTTACTTGTCAACTGGGTAACTATTGAGGTACATTTTGCTTGTCCGGGACAGGACAAACCAACAAGTGTTTGTTTGGAACACCGTATAGCACAAGGATTTTGCTTCTATGTGTTGATTTTACATTGGAATGTTTTATTAATAAAATAAATGGTTATTTGATTTTAGGCTTAAATTTTCATATGTACATACTTTATGACATATAGTAAATAAATTAAGAGAGTGTACTGTTTTACAATTAATATAAATATTTTAAAATTTAATATATTATTTTTATCTTTTTCGTCTGTTTAGAAAGAAGCTGCAAGACCGATGTCAAGTCAGAAGACTCAACCAGAGAAAACTCCTGCAGGTATGTACACAAGTGTTTAGACACAGCGAGTCGGTCTTCACCATGGGCAAAATCAAGGCGATGTACAGATTACTCCTGAAATGGTACTAGGCGAGCAGTCACGTGAAGTTTCAATTAAAATATTTTGTAAAAAAACCCATACTCAGTCAAGTGAAGTTTCAATTAAAATATTTTGTAAAAAAAAAACCATACTCCTCTAAGACTTTCCAGGCAAGTGTGGAGGTGAGAGCAAGTCATCACTTGCCTTTCCTGGCAAAGACTGTTGACATGTTTAATACTCTCTTGTTCACAGGAGTCAGTATATCTGTATTAATGTTTTGAATCATTTAATTGTTGGGGGTGGGATGAGCCTGGTGGTAAAGGAACTTGCTCGGTGTACTACCCTGTCTGGGATGGTGCATATAAAAGATCCTTTCCTGCTTATCAAAAAGAGTAATCCATGAAGTGACGACAGCAGGTGTCCTCTCTTAGTATCTGTGTGGTCCTTAACCATATGTTTGACATCATATAACCGTAAATAAAATGTGTTTAGTGCATCGTTAAATAAAACACTTCCTTCCTTCATTTAATTGTTAACATTTCTATTTTGTAGAATGTTGTTACTATTTATTTAGTTTAGTTAAAGTTTCTGTCATTGTTTCCTACACTTAGATTGCTTAATGGATGGCTTTAGTTTTTTTAATTGATTTTTATCAGTGTAACAGAGCAATGTGACCCAAGAAAACAGTTTGAGGGTACATAATAAAAACAAAATTGACCGTAAGTGCCCCTACTCAGTGGTAATAAGTTTGAAATGTTTTGAATTTGAAAACTGCATTCCATTAATATCATCAGTTTAAAACGTATAAGAATATATTCATTAATTCCAAGATTTTAGTGTGCATAGTTTTACCCTCCGTATCGTCTGGCAGAAATCCTATACATTTTTAAGGTACCATATGTTTGATAGCTAATAGTTTTTGACTTGGGGCTTTAGATTTCACAAAAGTCAAGGCAGTAAATCTTGTGCACAAAATACATATGCAAAACATAATCATGCCACACTGACCTCAAAACATTTCTCCTTAAAACCACTGAACTTTTAACCTTTAATTAGATTAAAATAAATTGAAATACATTTCTGAATATCCACAACTCTTCAGCAGCTATTAATATCATTATTGTATTTAAAAGACCTCTCAGTGCTAAAAACTGACCCCAAGAAAAACCCTTGATGTCCTCAAGTTAATTGGATCTAAAGCCCCGAGACTTAACAATGTACTTGGATGTTACTCAACAAGTTTGTTTTCTCCTTTTAATTCTGTCAGCAGGATTGAAGGAGGATAAACAGACGGAGAAAGAGCGCCAGAAGCAGCAAGCTGCACGGATGTTGAAAGAGAAAGAAATGGAAGAGGAAGCCGATAATATTGGTGTGTTACTTTAAACATTAAAATAAATATTGCTTGGTCAGCTCGTATTTACGCTCAGGACACTTACTTCGAGAGGGTTCTTTATGTTTTAAAAATGGGAGGCTGATATCCAAAGTAGTTGGCTATGTTGAGCACTTCTCAAAAACAGATGTAATTAATCTATAATAATTTGGAACATTAGTTATGCATTGTAAACAGTTGACTGACGAAATTCATTAGATGGTGGATTATATGACAGGCCTATCTTAATTTTGAATTGTTTTCCTTCATATTATTTTTTCACTTATTTAAAAAGGCTAAAAATAATAATTTGTGTTGCTGCAAATCAGTTTGTCATATATGAGATTGTCAGGAAAAGTGGTAATTGGTTAAGATATGTTTTTAATTTGCATATTCAAATTGAGGTTCATTGTTGGATAACATAGAATTTGAAATTTAATGGGTTTTCAGTTACATGATTAAACTACTCATTGTTTTGCATGTCCATGTAACAAAAATAAATGTTATGTACTATATTATTAAAAACTTTTTAACTTCTTTTCTGATCTGGGTCTAAATAATAATCTGTTAATTTTGAAAAACTTTAATGATGGTGGTTGTGACCAAATAAGTTCTATATTGGTTAAACTATATTATTAGAAACGTTTAACTTCTTTGGGTCTAAAAAAATCTGTTAATTCGAAAAACTTGATTATTTTTATTGTTATTATTAGTACTATATCAATGTGTGACCATATAAGTTGGTACTGAATTGGTTAAACAAAATGTTGCATAATAAAGTGTCATTAAACATATTTTAAGTACATGGATAACATTTTCCCAGCTACATTATTTTTGAAAGTCTCATACTATTGTTTCAGCACTTGAACTGATTCTGCAGGACCTTATGGTAGTCAGCGTTAAAAATGCACAGAAGGCTGTCGAAATGCAGAAGCAAGTTATTAATACCACTAAAGAGCACACACGACTGTTAAAAAAGGCAATGGATGATACCAAAGAGGTAAGGTTTTACAAGCTATGCAACTCCTTGGAACAGCAGTGCTGATACTGTAGAGTTAAGGGAACTAAAAAAAAATAGACTTGCTAGCCCTATTGCTTCTTAGAACAGCTGTTAATGCTGTAGAGTTAAAGGAACTAAAGAAATGATTTAGACTTGCTAGCCCTATAGCTTAACAGCTGTTTTAATGCTGTAGAGTTAAAGGTACTAAAGAAAAGATTTAGACTTGCTAGCCCTATAGCTTCTTCGAACAGCTGTGTTAATGCTGTAGAGTTAAATATACTAAAGAAATGATTTTGACTTGCTAATTAAAGAAATTATTTGGAACAGATATTTTGATCTGGACGCATGTTCCTGGTAAATGATATTGTGTGTCCCGTGTTGTTTCAGATTTTAGAGAAGGACAACCAGTGGCAGGCAGTTAGCACCGCTTTTCAGCAGAGAGAGCAGGCCGTGAAGGAAGCTGAGGACATTATCTGTGTGGCTAGGTCTGTAACACTGTGCACTGGGTTTTGTTACACCTTTACACGGCAGGAGGCGGGAGATAGCTCAGTGGTACAGCACTCGTTCGATGTGTGGTCGGTCTGGAATCGATCCCCGTCGGTGGGCCCATTGGGCTATTTCTCGTCACAGCCAGTGCACCACTACTGGTATATCAAAGGCCATGGTATGTGCAATCCTGTCTGTGGGATGGTGCATATATAAGATCCCTTGCTGCTAATCGGAAAGAGTAGCCCATGAAGTGGCGACAACGGGTTTCCTCTCAATATCTGTGTGGTCCTTAACCATATGTCTGATGCCATATAACCGTAAATAAAATGTGTTGAGTGCGTCGTTAAATAAAACATTTCTTTCTTTCTTCTCCTTTACAAGGCAAGATATAGTTTCTGTTACCATGGAAACCATTTGCCAATAAATAGTCCGAATGACCAAAGTCACTGTTCATGAATAGTGTTTCTGAAACACAACTCCAAAACATTTCAAGATAACTTAAGGAAACTTTGTAAATATCTGACGCCATATAACCATAAATAAAATGTGTTGAGTGTTTTAACCTTACCTTTCCTTTGTACATGTCAACCTAATGGCCTAGTTGTGCCTTTTGACATTTTCATGTTACCGTGAAAACAAATCACAAAATTTACTGTTTTAGTAACATAGACGTCCCTGAGTCTTGTACATGTGTAAGTCCAGTGGTGTAATAATGCCGTATGCTATGAGTGAGTTTTCAGTTTCATTAGCAGTGGATGTAGAATATTGGTAACTGTCTTCTTGTTTTAAATCTTAATGTCTTTAAAAAAAAAAAAAAAAACAACATTTTTGAGTAGACAAGCACATTAAATTTATCATTCCTCTAAACTTTGTCCCTTCTAAAGCTTATAGCAAATAAGAAGTGTTTTTACTCCTGAGGAAATAATGATGTTAAATAAAAAAAGAAAGCTTACTTCATATGTTATTTTCATTCATTATTTTGACTTTTTAGGACCGATTTAGAGAAATTGAAACATGCTATTGAAGATGGCAAACAAAGCAAGATTACAAAGCGGAATAAAATGATCACACAAGCACAGGAAACTTTGAACAAACAGAACAACGAACTAGGAAATATTGGTGCCCAGGTACGATAACATAACTCAGTTTTGATCTGTGGTGCTCTAGGTAGGATATTTGTAACAAAAATGGTGATTTTGGAACTGCAGGTGGGATATGCTAGCAGATTAAAGTGTAATCATGAAATTCATGGTTGGTGTATGAATACACACCTGAAATATAAATGTATCTTTACCAAACATTTTAAAGTTAATATTTAAAAACTGCTTTATTGGATGGGATTAACATCACCGTTTTCTTTTTTGTAAACCATTTTTTCAAGTCAAAATTTTCAGGTATTTCTCACACAAATAACCCACAAAAACCCCGGTCGTTATCAAGATTAGTCTCGATCAGTATTGTTCTATTATTATTTTCGGTTAGTGCTGTGTGCAAAATGGCGTAAAATATGAATAACTTATCATAAGGGAATATCCTGTATGCGCTATACAGTGTGTCAGCTTGCGTGATAACTGGCGTGCAGTAATCAGAAGATTAAATGGGTAAAGATAATATGCACAGATTTTATAGAATAACCAAGCTGTATATTTTTCAGGTGTCGAAGGCAGAGTCTGAGGCGAAAATGATGTCCCATTACAAAGATCTTGTAGCCAAAGGTAGAAAGCAGTTTCAGAAAGAACTTGAATCCATTATGCCTGAAGTAAAACTAGGGAAAAAAGGTATGTATGTTTAGAATGACTTACCCTAGATGAGAAATGTATGTTTTTAGTGTTGTCTTTTAAAATACTGGTTGATGTTTAGCTGTGTGCATACATTTTTGTATTAGCATAGATTATGCTATTACGATTGTCTTGTTAGAAATACGAGATTTTGAAAGTAAGTCGTAATTTCACGTATTTGCTGTCTGATCATATTTTGGAAGGCACAAATGTTGTTAACACCAGAGAAATGAAACTTTTTCCCTCTTCATCATCGACAATCTTTAAGCATATGGATTCTGAATAGCAAGCATGGCGATATAGAATAAGCCAGTCTAGCAATCTGTCTCCCGAACAGCCCCGATGTTTGCCGATTGGGTACGGCCTTGAACTTGACTTTACCAAAATGTCGTAAAAATGCACTCTTATCCCTTTCAGTGAGAGTGAGTGAGTGCAATGCAATACAAATCTATGAGATGAGAAAATGTGTGTGTGCGCTTATGTTTAGTTTTCAAGTGGAATAATTCGGAGTAATACTTATACTCTGTCCCATTCTCCAACAAAAATAATTTTTGGTAAGTAACTGTAGTTTGGTTTTACGTAAGAAGAAAAGTAAACATTTTTGTTTTCAATTTCGAAAACATTGGCTCAAAAATAAATAAATTATAGTAAATTCCATAGTGTGAAACAAACATTCCTTGTGGAAAGGACTATAATACTATTATTTATATTTTTAACTTAGTGAATAAATCCCTACCATCCATACATTCGTGAGTGCGTGCATGCGTGTGTTGCCCTAGTTAATTTTGTGAATATATTTGACGTTGTTTGGTAGGTGGCAAGTTAACTGAAGACGAGTTGAACTCGATGATAGCTCACGCCCACTGCCGCATCGATCAGCTACAGAAGCAGTTGGCCGAGCAGCTGAGCATGGAGGCGCTGCATATTGAAAAGGCTATCGAAGAGCAGATCAAAGAAGACGAGAAACTCGCATCCATCAGACTCGAACTCGAGCTGGAGAAAATGCAAGCAGAATTTGATTGTCAGAAGGACAATTGGGTTAGTTGTTTTTAAATATATACAGAAACCAGACCTCACTATTTAAGGGGAGCTATCACGGCTGCTCCCCATCACTCCCCTGAGACTAGTTCAGGGAGAGTAATTTTTAGCTCCCCTTAATTACACCCACAGCTAAAATCTAATGGAAAATGGTACGTTTGTGACATGGATGGCCAACAGACACAAGCAACCAGATTTTTGATTTGGATAGACATTGCTTGGGTGTTTTAGCCATCAGTGTCACACACTTGCCATTTCCCATTAGCTTTTATCTGTGGGCTTAATCTGACCACTTTAGCAAGTGTTCAGTGGTTACTTCTGGCACTTGTAACTAGGGCCACCATGAGTTCATAATATGGGACTTGAGGGTCAAACTCCACCAGGACCCGAATACCCAACACTTACACTAGATGTTGATGAGATTAATGAATGTAGTAAAATAGCACTATGAAATTTAATTCCAGTGCTCAACATGGATGCTAAATAATGCCATTGTATTGCATTTAGATACCAGTTGATATGTTTCAGTGTTTTCACGGATGGATGGCCAGTTTAAAAAGAGGAACTAGCACATGATCATATAATTATTGTGTAACTTGTATCGTTGGTTATTTACTGCTGAAATTACTGTCCTACATTGTCCATTGTATTATAGTTGATCACTGTATTCCACTTTGTACAGGTACTCGAGTCTTGCTAGACTTGACCCATGCCCAAGTAATCTGGTATATAAAAAACAAATTCTATTTATCCTATTAGTATATTTTATTTAGTATATCCATTGGTTATATGACATCTTCACAATTAGCACAAATTTAGTTTGACGTCTTGTTGACTTATAACCAAATGACCCACTGATGATAGAGGATCGTTTGGTGTCATCAATTTATGAAGATCAATCAAGATATTTTCTTTAACTATTAATTCAAGTGAAATAATTGTTTTGTTTTATTGCACAGACTACGGAGGCGAGGGTTGACTTTGAAAAGGAACTGCGTGGTCAGCTATCGCGACAGGCGGCAGCCCACAGTGACCACCTCAAAGATGTACTCAAGATCCAGCTTGAGGAACTGGAGGAACAGTTTGAGAGGCAGATGCACGTCAAATTGTTGGAGGAACGACAGAATTTTCAGTGTGAGGTAGCTGGCTGGATTTCAAGACTTAAAGGCATCGAGGCAGCTGTGGAAGGTTTGAATGTCTTGTTTTTCACTGATGAGTGGAGCTTTAAGCTTGTCGTATGTCAAATCGGCAGAAATTGAGGATATATTTTATTGTGAATCGCCAAAAAAGCTAATATGGTGAGCTCCGTGGTCTAGTGGATAAGCTGCTGGACAATCAAGCTGACGACAGTGGTTCAAATCCCGTCGAAGCTGGCTCACACAATCATTCATCTTTCTCATCTATCACCATCTGCCTATCATTCTCATGATCTTAATATAAAAGATTTTCCAATTTCTCCCACGATTTCAATCTGTTTCGACTCTTTCTGTCAGTTTCCTCCGACTCTGTCTTCTGAGCTGTCTACACCATCGCCTACCTGTCTCAACTTCCTCCACGGGTGTAGTCTCTGTGTATTTCCCTGCACCCACCTGACATCCTCGTCCTCTGCCGTTAATAAAGCTGGTCTGACCCACGCCACTAAGTAATGACCGCCAGTAGTAGGGGTGCATAGTAGGTGGTTACAAGTGCCTCTTAACAATGCCAGAAAGTAACTACTGAACACTCCCCGAAGTGTCAGACAAAGCCCACAGCTAAAAGCTGATGGGGGAATGGCAGGTGTGTGGCACAGATAGCCACAAGAGACAAGCACATGTCGCGGTTGGAGAGACAAGGACTGGGATGTAGAGATGGACAGCAAAAGAAGTTGAAAGATAGGAGTTGTCAGATCGGGAAGAAATGAGATGGAATTCAAAGGAGAGAAAGGAAAGTGGGCAGTACGATAAAAAAAAAAGATATGAAAATTGCCTTCTATCTGTAAAATCTTAAGCCATTTTGGCTGTTTGGCTACTTGAAATTTGAATTTGGGCTACATACATTTTTTGACCAAATTCACTGAATTGCTAATTTTGTGGGGTACATCTTATACTCTTTGAATCATTACAGTATTGCTATATATTCATCAGGCAACAAGATCTATGTACTACAGGCATTGAATTTGGGGGGTTGGGTGTATGAGTCAACCAGAATTGTAAAATAATATAAAACAGCTATTCTACAATTCCATCTCATAATGTATGCTTTAAACCCAAAATCTAGGTTTTGTAGAAACATGGGACCCTATTAAATTCACATCCTACATTACATGTCTATTTATTTTACAGTCAGAAAAATACAAATTAATTTGTGCCTGCATTTTTAAAAAGTTTTTTTAGACATTTTCATTTTTATCATGCAGTCTGAAGAAGAATTTTTATTTCTACTGCAGTTTAGTCCATCATAATAACTTTGATTACTGCCCCATGTATTTTGGTTAAAGCAGACACTTTGAGGAGGGGTAGGGGGTGGGTAGTTTTGACTCCAGAAAGCGTCCACCCCCTTAAAAATATACAATAAGTGGATCCCTTTACTGAAAGAAAAACCTTTAAATTTCATGATTTGAAACTTTGTGTTACACTTTTCAGGAAGAGCGGAACAGGAGAAAATGGCCAGAATGGCCCAAGAATTATGGCTGGCGTGTCTGGCTCTGAATGGCGCAATCCGACTGGGCAATGAGGAAGGGAAGGAGTGGGAAGACCAGATAAAACCGCTGACTGACGAGATCGACCACGTGTCTGATGCCTCGAGACAACACCCATTCGTGGAGACGATCATCAGAACGATACCTGAGGCGGCGATCGTCCGCGGTGTCATGACGGAGGATGGTCTGAAGGAGAGATTCCAGAAGGTGAAGGACATGTGTCGCCGCGTTGCCATGATCGATGCCACGGGCTCATCTCTGTTTAAATACTTTGTGTCATACTTACAGTCCATGTTCGTGCTGGATTCGGTGACTGCAAAAAGTGAGTCCGACGAGATCGATTTGGATACATTGGACACCTATTCCATTCTTGCACATGCCAGTTACTTCATGGAGCGAGGAGATGTTGAAACAGCCGTTAAGTTCATGAATCAATTAACGGGAGCGCCGTGCCTGGTCGCTGCCGACTGGATAAATGAGGCCATATTGTTGTTAGAGACACGACAGGCAGCTAGTACCCTGACAGCATTTGCAGCCGCTAGTGGTCTCAGTTCTCAGTTTTAAATAGTTGTAGCTTTGTATGTGAGAGATTGAAGTATATACATATTTTGTTTGCTTTTTTCCTGTCAGCATTATAATCTAACTCGTATATTACTCCTGTAAGAGAAAGTACATTACTGATCAGCATGGATATTTTACTGCCAGTGTAAAACGTATGTTTCATACATCGACATCACTTAAGAAACTACTGGTTTTTTTCTCTCAACATTTAATCACTGGTTCACACATTCATTGGATTGCTGATCGACAATACTTTTTTCACTCTGTGCATTACTTATTCAAAGCATATTTTGTTAAACTATTCTTAGCTCATTCAGATGCAAAATTCAACATGTCAGAAACAGAATTAATTCATTTAGTTAGAAACATTTTGAAGAGAACTTTGGAAGTGTTGTCTGGCTCTGCTAATTAATTGGAACTAGCATTTTGAGATTTGTTAAAAATGTGTTTCATATAACTTGATGGTAGACACATGATGACAATATACTTTCAGACTGAACATAATAATGACATCTGTACAATCAATTTTTTTTTTTTTTTTTTTTTTGTATGGGTTCATTCAGCACTTGAAAATCCTGGAATGTACTGGAGGAAAATAATCCTGGAAAGTCGTTGAATATACTGAATTTTTTTTTTATAACCTGGAATACCCTGCAAAACATTTTTAAAATGTATAAAAATATCATTTGTTATTTAATCGATATATATATGACTAAGAGTAAGGGGAGGTAATAGAATTAATATAATTTTATAAAAGTGTGTATATATGTACAAGTTTAATTATTTTAATTTAAAATTTGGCAAAAATAATCATGGAAAATTATTGAAATGTAGACAAAAATAGGCCTTGAAAATCCTGGATATCCCTTACATTACAAGTATATGAACCCTGTATAATAATAAAACGTTTTTTGTTTAGACTTGTTGATATAATAACTGGAATTTTCAACAAAGTAAATACATCAGTAATGTTTTACATGTAGTCTCCTTCAGTAAGGATATTCTATCTTGTGCTTGTTTGTCAATGTAAATAGAATTAAAATGCATTTGTGCATGTACCAATTATGTTGATGGGTCTTTCGGTTTTTTCACCACAAGATACTATTTCCCTCAGTGGATCCAGTGCTTGCCGCTTTGTACATGTTGAATTTTAACCACAAGTGCTTTTGTTGCATGGAGTTTGTTAGATACTTCTTGTTGAAAGAAGCTACATGTGTATATATTTATTATTCAATGTGAAGATTTATATTCCAGATAAATAGAAAATGTGTGATGGATACCTGTTGGCTTGCAGAGACATTTTGGCTTAATAAAAGCATTACACATTACAAGATTTTAGTTTTTATGATTGTTTTGCCTTTACAAAGTAAAGGTGAGATATAGGTATTACTTTTCTGATGGAGGCAGTATCAACTTAAATGCATTTGTAGTTTTGCATTTAGATCCGTTTCTCACAAAGTATAAGTCCTAAATCAATAAAACTTGGTTTATAGTTGCACTTATGGATGTTGATCAGTGTAGGCAAGACATTTCATTTGTGGAATTCTTGTTTGAAAATGACATTTTGTAACCAGATCAACAGAACTGGTGTTTAATTTTACCTGAATGACCTGGCCCCATATTTTCGAAGCAATCTTAGGCTACAAAATCGTAAAACCATTGTAAGGTGTTACTTCACTATGGCGTGTGCTGTAGTGACATCACAAGTGAACCTACGACGGTTTTACGATTTCGTAGTGCTAAGATGGCTTCGAAAATGAGGGCCTTGGAGGAATGAGGACGGACGTTTATTTTTGTTCAGATGTTCATGAAGATTTTGATTTTTTCATCAATAAAGAGTTCCAAGAAAACAAAGCCATTAGCTTCTGTTGAATATTGTACATCTTTTTCCGGTGTTACTACCAAATGAATTATTCCATAATCAGGGCTTCAGGGATTTTTATAAAATCCACTAGCCATGAGATTGTGAACAAAAAATTCTGTAGCCCTACTTTACTAAAGTTAATACAATTGTACTAATTAATAGTAACAATCGGATATGTCCCCTAAAAAGGGAGATCGAGCTTAAAGACATCAACATTGGGTGGTGGTGGTGAGTGCAGGATATTTATAATTACAAAATAGACTAACTGCAGCATTTTTATTTATTTTTTCCAATTTTGTCTTTCACTAGACGTGGGGCATGGCAGTAGTACGGTAGTTATTTACTAGCCCAACATTGAATATCACTAGCCATGGGAGTGGTGCTACAATGATCTAGGCGCCCTGATGACATCCTCAGATTGATCCCTTTAAGACAAGGAACTGCCCTAATAAGATGATCAAACTATATACTTTGAGGAAGTAAGACTGCTCTCATTTGGTTACCATACAGGTTTATGTTTTGATGAAATTGCAGCATCTTGAATTAATGATGGATGTCCCATCGTGGTACATCCCATTCACTATGGTCACTGTTTTGTATTTACCATAGTTTGACACCCAAGAGCCAATGTATTTTTCATGCTAGTGTCGTTAAACATCTATTCATTCCCTTGGCCAAACGTAAAGTTAGTTTTTGTTTAATTACTAGAACACTGATTTATGAATTGTCGGCTATTGGATGTCAACCATTGGGTAATTTTGACAGTCTTGGAGAGGAAACGTCGACACATTTCCATTAGTAGCAGGGGAGCTCTTATACACCATCCCACATACCTACATGTATATATCTATCTATCTGCTACTACATATACATATACACATACACACGCACACACACACACACACACACACACACACACATAAATACATGATACGAGGATACAGGAGGGTAGATTTTTGTGGAGACTGCATCTGTATTTTCTTCCCAGTCTAGGTCTGTAGATAAGTTGAGGTGCATTACGGGCTTTCAGGGTCCTGAAGTCCAGTTTTGTACTGTTTGATTAGTAGGCCTACCACTGGATGAAACTACAAAAAGACGGCAGACAAAACAGTGTAGATCGCATGACTTCATCTTGTGGTAGCGGGCTGCATAGCCCAGTGGTACAGTGCCCGCCTGATGCGCGGTCGGTCTAGGATCGATCCCCGTCAGTTAACCACTGGGTTTTTTTCTCGACATAACCATATGTCCGACGCCGATATAACCGTCATTATAATGTGTTGAGTGCGTCGTTAAACAAACAAACAAACAAACAAAATCATCTTGTGGTACTAATTGATCAGTAATACGAGTTTTTAAGTTGTTAGCAATGATCGCAGTCCAGTGCTGCGTTTGCTTCATATTCAGTGTCGTGTGAGAAAAGAATGTATGGTGGGGTGGCCGCGGGGAATGTGAAGAGGACATTGTTTCTAGGGAAATACCTATCTCTTTATTTTAGGTGTGGAGATGGGCGTATAACAAATAGTATGTGGATAACTTTCAGGTTTGTGTAGGCTTATTTTGTATAATATTATATGCACATGCGAATATATACAAAATCAGATTTTAAAATATGCCATTTAAAGTACACAAATCATGATAGGATCACTGGAGGAGGGGGTCGGGTTCTAGCTTATAGTCAATAGAACGCTTTCCTGAGGTGCATTTGGTCGTAGGATAGAACCCCTTGAATAAACCCATTCTCGTGGGGGTTGGGTGGGGTCCGACCCAATCAATGCCCCACAACTGGTATATCAAAAGCCGTGGTATGTGCTGCACTGTGTGGGGATTGCATGTAGAAGATCTGCCATAATTAAATGTTTGACATCCAATAAGCCGATGATGAATACATCAATGTGCTCTAGTGGTGTCCTTAAACAAATACAATAACATTGTGGGGAATGCAGTCGCTCATCCCCCCCCCCCCATTGTCGCAATCGGACGTAGAAAATATGTGGGAATTACTA